>JALQPE010001846.1:0-96531 GCA_030407315.1 Asparagopsis taxiformis
AGCAAGCTCTGCCACCAACTTGTTCTGATACATCTCCAAATTCACCTCCTCCAACTTGTCGCACAACTCACGCCGCGGCAGAGAGAGGCGCCCACGACCACCACCATGCGGTCCTTCGCATCCACCCACGTTGTGGATGACTGCCACGGCGAAGGATCGAAGCCGGGCTTTGCGAAAGCTGGCGGCTCGTCCTGTGGCTCCCTGTCGTCATCGTTAGAATCAGACTGCTGGGAGGGTTTTTCAACCTCCTCAACCAGCGGGAACTGCCTAGCGAAGTGACCGAACAACTCATGCGTCGCATTACCAGCCGTGGACGATGCCAACAGGCCTTCCATAACAATAACCCCCAAGTTTTCCAACAATGCCTTCTTCAACCGCAAAGTACCTGTCCACCACCGTATCCTCAGCACCCGGCGATGCAGCTGCCTGGAATGCTGCCGCCCTCATTTCCGCCCGAACCGTCTCCCCGTCGTACTTTCCATATAGTACTTCATCCGGCTGCCAGACGCAATTGCGCTGGGGAGAACGGCGGCAACATTCTCATCGACGATGCTGTCGGGAATGGGATTCTCCTGGGCGTCGTCGAACTGGAGAACCGGCTCCCGAGAGCGACCTCGGGAAGCCGACTTGGATTTCTTTGACGACGCTTTGATGAAGTCTCACCGAGCCTCTCTTTTTGGTAGAAGGCTCGGGCGCGACAGAAGCGGCTTCCAAGTTACGCTTCCCGAGGATGGAGTTTTCACCCGCATCCTCGGGGGCGCTCTCCAGCTCGACGACCTCCACAGCACCACCCGCCGTTCCACCACGACCGGAACGACTCGCTTGCAGGCGGGTACTCCTTCTGGGCATCACTTTCCTCCCAGAAGTTTCCACTCCGGCGGTGCAGAATCACTGACTTCAATGACATCTTCGTCAGGATCTGCACCGCCCTTCGCACTGCTGCCCTCGACCACATTCTCGGGAGTAGGGCCCTCCGTCGAAATCCTCGCAACCGTCTTCTGTCCAACCCCACCGGATGGTGAAGGGACGAAGCTGTCATCGCTGGAGCTTCCCGAACTGCTAGCAGATGCAGAACGGGAAGCTTCGACAGCGGGGCCGGAGCAGCAGGGTGCTGCTCGGCAGCCGGAGTCGCAGGCTCAGGCTGCGAAGCCGGTGAGACCTGCTCCTGCGCGGCTTGGACAGGACGGTTGGGGTGGTACCGTCCCGGCGTGGAAACTGGACCAGAGCGTTCGCTGCCATCCTGGGGACCACGCGCAGTCGGCTTGACCGGGGTCACCGCAGGGGAGGATGCAGACACGGCAGGGGGTAGTAGAGACAGGAACAGGGCAACCTCGGAATTGCTGGAAGATTCCAGTTGAGGTGGTGGGGGCAAAGGAATGGAGGATGAAGGGATGGGCAAGGAATTGGAAGAGGAAGGGATGGGGGCATCATCACACACATGTGGCTGGGAGCGCAGCATGTGGGATTCTGGGTACATCGCGTGAAAGCGTTTCCGCATTTGCATGTCGCGGTACCCAGTGACGCGCAGGAGCATTTTCCTGGCGTCCTTCCAAGACAGACTTCTTACGGGGAAAAATATTTTCGTAACTGTAACCATCGGGGGGCCTTCCTTGGGACGGAAGTCTGCCCAGCACCCTTCTTGGGGACCATCTGAGCAAGAACTTCGACAACGCGCGAGCGAATGTCGAAGCTCTTGCTCGGGTCACCCACGCTGGGAATTGACCCATCCAGCATCCTCAACACATCCGACAGTTCCAGTACTCGGCCACCTCCTTCACGTACCCGAAGATTTCCACAAAACCAGCAATCCATTCCTGCCCAATGGTACCAACCGAGTACGGTTTTCAGCCCGGCCGACCGACGGCTACAAGTGTAGCGCGCCGTCATCTCCAGGATGAAACACTTCTGCACATCCGGAGCACTCCTGAACGACCCATTGAACAAAAAGTTCACCGTACACCCAGCCAGATCCTCGGTCGAAGAGAAACTGCACGACTCCGGCCTGTTCGGGATGCTCGACCCGTACTTGAAAGCAGGGCTTTTCAATGGTCTTGAACCCTCGCGCGATCGAGACGTAGCGCATGAGCTGTCTCGGACGAATCCAGCTCAGCGCTTTCCGTTCCTTTTATGTATTGAACGGTCGGCTCGATCTTCTTCTTTCCCAGGCGGTGGTATTGATGAACTCCATCACAGAGCACACCTTGTCAGCAACTGTTACCTCGCTGACATTGTGGGTGTGGAAGTTCATCAGCCGTGAAAGCGGGAGTACTTCTTCGGAGCAGAAGAACTCCCGGCCAAGCCGAGTCGGTGGGAGGAGAAAAGTCGACTGGAATAGTTCCAAAGCGACGGTAGATGTCAGACTTGACAAACTCCTCCCACTCTGGACTGTCCTTCGCAGGAGCAGGTCCAGCCGACACTCGAGAATGGCCTTCAACGCGGTCACTCGGTGAGATCCATCGACATATTGCAGTCGTACTTTTGCATTGGAATCATCACCTCGCAGACGGACAACGGTGAAGCAATCACGGAAAATCCCTGAGTGAGAAACGTTTTCTTCTTCAACTCATCAACGCGATGCGGCCTGACCACCCTGGACACGACTGCCGGAGGAGAAACATCCAGGGGGAAATGAAGACTGGAATGTTTCGGCAGCTCTCCGGACTTATGTCGTAGTCCACATCCACCGGGATGGGCACTGTGCCAGGGTAGGCCAGCCTGGTGCTGCGGAGAGGCTTGTTCGGTACGATGTCACGAGCGTTGTGATCATCGACCTTCTCCGCATCCTCTGCCAAGTCGCTGCCGGACGCGATGATCATGTCCGGAGCAGGCGAGCTGGGCAGAGGAGCACCAGATCCCTCGACGGCTGGCGCCGCTTCGGCAGATTGAGCCGGAAGCGGAGTTGCGGGAACGCCAGCGTCGATTGTCGGGACAACCGCGGGATCGGAAGCGGAAGGGGGGGAGGGGACGGGCTTAGGTGCTGGGCTGAGCTGGGTCAGCGCTGCAGCAGCTTCGCAAACGTCCATGGGGACAGGGGGGGCCAGAGAAGGAGAAGGAGAGGGAGAAGGAGAGGGAGAAGGAGTGGGAGAATCGTTGTCACGGCGGCTGGCAGAGCGCACCTGGCGGTCGAAAGCGTTGGGGGATTGTTGAGCCATTGCTTTGGTGAGTGATTGACAAACGAAGAGTGAAAGATTGAGAAAGAGAGAAGAAGATCTGAACGACAAGCTGTTTTGCTGCGTAAGCTGAGTAAGATAGGCGAAACTTAGAGATCTGACATATTCCTATTAGTATACACCCTGGTAATGATATTCAGCGGTTGACCAATCCGAACCTTCCACATCACTTTTCGTGTACGACAATTACAGCTCAGGCAGTTTACCAAGGATCCTTACAGCAAAGCCATCGTTACGATGACTTTGCTGTAAGGAAACGTTTCATTACAGAGGCCAGGAATTTTTTTACCGGGTAAAGAAATCATGGCCACTGTAATGTTTTGTTTCCTGACAGCAAAGTCATCGTTACGATGACTTTGCTGTAAGAAAACGTTTTCATTACAGCGGCCAGGAATTTTTTTACCGGGTAAAGAAATCATGGCCACTGTAATGAAACCTTTCCTTACAGCAAAGTCATCGTAACGATGACTTTGCTGTAAGCATCCCTGGTAAACTGCTCCATCTGTAAGCCGTTGGTCTCAACCCTCGCTCTCGTTTCTGTTGTCCTCCATCATCTCCACCTACCTTCCCCCTACACACCACCTCTCTAATGTCACTCTACCCACCCTTTGGTGCATGAAATATTTTCTTACCACTGCCATAGTCTACACATACTGCTGCCTTCATACCTCTGCATGCCTACCCTTCAATCTTTCTTCCATCTTTCTCTACCGTGCTAGGCTTAGACCATGCTCTGTGCACATCTGACTTACTTAATATCATTGTATAGCTAGAAACTAGAATAATAATTACATCACTAGAGTACACTGCAAATGTTAGTAACTATGGTTGGTGTGGTACACAACACCCTAACTCCTTCATGAGTAAACTTTGCGCACAGAACCGTTCAATACAGGTAGTGCAGCCAGCGCAAACCAGGCTTGCACGACGCAGAGTGCTCCCCAGAGCCGTCAACAGTCGTCCAAACCATCGTTGTACGATGTTCCCGGCTCCACACTTCCCTTCTCACCCTTCCCAGGGTGGGAGACGGACGAAACTCCCAACCGCTTACAGCCGAAGCCGTTTACCCGGGATGCTTACAGCAAAGTCATCGTTACGATGACTTTGCTGTAAGGAAAGGTTTGATTACAGTGGTGAGAAAATTTTACCGGGTAAAAAAATCAGCAAGAATTTTTTACCCGGTAAAAAATTGTGGCCGCTGTAATGATTTGATTTCTTACAGCAAAGTCATCGTTACGATGACTTTGCTGTAAGAAATCAATCATTACAGCAAAGTCATCGTAACGATGCCTTTGCTGTCAGCACCCCAGCGAAACTGCATCATCTGTAAGCCTTCCTCACCTCAATGTTGTAACCAAAGACGACTGCGATATTACCTTGTTCTATTCTAGTAGTGCCCACCATAGTTTCCTCCCCTTCTCATATTAAATTGAGTATTGTATATCTCTCGACCCGTCTACATACGCAAACGTCATGTACTAGCCTAACTTTCATCGTTTACTTGAAGGCGGCCTTGATGCCTGCCATAGAATGCTATTAAGAACTAATTTCATCAGATATCTAAACGCTCCCAGTAGTTGACATTGAAGGGAGGCTGTAGCAACTTCTCCCTGGAAGTTCGCAGTGATAGATGGGACCGGATAGGATGCTGGTACCTCACCGAAGAACGACCCTCCGCGAATCCCATTCCTCCGTGATACACGTCCGTTCGGCATACAAGCAGGGAATACGGTGGGATGCGCACGTTCGTCACTGGCACGCGGTACTTTTCTTTCGCTGGATGACTTAGGCACACATGGCTGAACTTGGCGATACGAATGATGAACCCATCCGCACCAGCAGCCATCATGAAATATGATGGCGAGTTGAGAGGACCAGTTCCAGTTCCCTCACGGACGGGAACATCGGTATGCATAAGTTGCTCCTGACTACCTTCTGCGGTCAAAATCAGACGAAGACCCGTTTCTGGAAAGACCACCGCTTCTTCTCTTCCAAACCCGAGCTTCAGGTTCTCCGCACAAATCGCCTTACCTAGCTCCAGAATCAGCTTGTTCCTGTACTGCCGCGCGCTTTCTTGCTCAAGGTCATCGCAGATGCTTTTCCGGTCCGTCTTGAATACACCAGTGCTGTCTTTCGGTCGAAGTGGTTTCCACGGGTTCTTCTGACTTGTACTTGAGCCACTTGTAGTACCTTGGAATGTGCTGGCCATCTGTGTGAATAACTCGTGCGTAGCTGCTCCCACTGTAGTAGAAGAGAAAATGTCTTGCAACACCACGTAACCAAGCTCGTCGATCATTCTTCTCTGGTAGCTGAAGTATTGTTGGCTTTCACAAGAACCGAGGGGACATACCAAAGTAGAGTAGCCTGCAGCTGCTTCCATTATCTCCGTCCGGATTGTATCAATGTCTTCTTCTGTGATATAATACTTCATTCTCGAGTTGGAAGGAACGCATAAAGGCAGCTTCTCAGGTATGTCCTCTGCGAATGTGCGGTCTGGAAGGGAGTTTTCTTGCTCGTCAGTGAAGAGTGGTGCTTCTTCTCCAGTCGTTCGTTCTCTTGCATTGACTCTACTCTTCTTTTCCCGGGGAGGCCCAATCTCAATGTTGTCATCCGGCGTATTGGGCTCAGAAAACTTCGCGCTAGTATCTTCCCTTCTTCGCTTCTTATCCAACCTGGACTCGTTTTCATCGCCGCTTCCACCAGAACTCCTGCTTCTTCCCGAATTCTCCTTGTCCACTTCGGCCGGGCTAGTGCTGTAAGTTTCTGGTGTCCTGATTCGAAGTTTCAATATCACAGAGCGGTTCTGCGCATCTCCAGCTTGTTGTCCAGGCGTGTCTATGTCCATGCGACCACTATTGTCCAAGTTGATATCCAGACTTTGCGTATCGCCGCTTTGTTTCCTTCCCTGAGGAAGATCTTCTCTGACAATCCTTCCCGGCGAATTATCCCTGGCACGACTTTCCCGCTCTGCCCTTGAAGCTGAAAGACGTTCCTGTTCTTTTTGGAGAACAGCAAGACGTTCTGCTTCCCTCTTCTCAGCTGCTGCAAGACGCGTGGCAGGACGTTCCTGTCCTCCCTCTTTTGCTGCGGCAGGACGGTCTTCTGCTTCTTTCGGGGTGCTCAGAGGTGCCTCTTCTATTGCTTTCGTCGCGACAGCAGGAATCACTTCTTCAGCCACCACATTTGGAGTAATTTCCTGTTCTTCCTCCACAACAGCAGAAACTTCCTGCTCTGCTTGGGCTTCGGCAGATACTCCTTCTTCTGCTTGAACAGGACCAGAAGTTTCCACAGTTTCCTTCTCTGTAGAATTATTTCCCTGTTCTGCGGCAGTAGGTGCTTCTTCGTCTTCTGCTTTGGCGCCATCAACAAGTGCTTTTTCTATTTCTCCGGGGGTCATGCGATTCCGTTCCCTCTCCTCCTCCGCTTTCGTCTCCTGCATTGCCTTTGTCCCGGTAGCATATTCCAGTTTGTCGTAAAAACTGTTTGTAAACATCCCGTTCTTGGTTCTCAGACTGCTACTGTCTACCACGTCGTCATGAAAGTCGACAAGGACGAATACAATGCGCTCTCCAATGCGATGATCATTATCCCCGACCTCCTTCGCGTTTTCTGCTGCCAAATCCGTTCGCACGAATTCCTCCATCGTTGCAGAGTTCAACCACTTGCGGACGACCTCTGCCATATCATAGATGGCCAACAGAGCCAGTAGCCAAGTGCGCATCGTGAACGGACTTCCGCTTCCGATATTTCTGACAAGTCCTCTCTTCCTCCTCATCCTTGTCCACGACGCTGTCATCTCGAGCACAAACCACTGGAACCACTCCTTATCGCGCGTCCCGCGTCCGTCCGTGCCATTGCGGAATATTGCGTTATTGACAAGATCGAGCACGCACCCGTACATATCGGCAGAGTCAATTCGAGAAAAGTCCGGATCTCTTCCCTCGGTTCTTGCATCCTCGATTTCTCTGTTCCTATCCAAAGCATTGTAAACGCTAGGGATAGAGCTCCAGTACACGAAAGCAACGCTGTCTGTGCGATTGAACCCCTTCGCAATGTTGATGTACTGCCTATACGAGTTCTCCGAACGGTTCCTGTCGGACGGCAGAATATAGCTCACTTCTTTCAGAATAGGAATAAGCCGGACAACAGGAAGATCCATCTGGTTGGAAAACCTGAGAAACTCTATGACCGCACACACATTGTCGGCAATGCTCACAGAAGCGACATCGTGAGTTTGTATATTGGCTTCGAGAGACAGTTTCAGAACCTCCAGCGCATCGAAAATTAGACGCCCGTTCGGCGCAATCAACTGTTGTACCCAAACCAATTCCAAGGAATCCCTGTTCTTTCCTGAGTACTTCTCCAGGCATAGTTGCAGAGCAGCTATGCGATGAGAGCCATCGATGCAGTAAAACTCGTCTCCTTCGTTATCTTCCATTTTGCAGACTGTAATCATAGTTCCAGTGGTAGAGAAACCTCTATCCATGAAAATGCTGGCCAGTTCGTTTACACGACCCGGTCGCACCAAACGGGAGGTCACTGTCGGAAATTTCACTTTGCGAGGATCAACTTGCACTTTAGAAGAGCTGTACTGAGCAATAGTGATGCTTTTCTCTTCAGCAGAAGGAGAATTGCTCTTCTCCGCTGTAGTATTCATGATACTATTGTCTCCCATTGTAATCCCTGCAATCTCAGTTCGTTCAATCGGTTCTCTGTTCAAATGTTGTGTAGACGATGAAATCCACAATTGTGGTACCTCCGAGTGCGCTTCCCGTCTCTCAGCTTCCTCTCTTATACTGTCCGGACAAGACATTCCCTACCTACGTTCAGTCCTGATGAACCTTACGCTGCACCCGCTCAGCACCTCTGACTCTACCTGATCCTGATACCTCCACAAAGCGTTTAGCCCTTTCCATCAATCTACACCTAATAGTATGTACCTCTAGCGCATATAATGCAATCGAACCCGTTTACCTCACCACGTCAATTATCATTCATATTCCAACAACCTATTTCATCCACACTCTCCACCTCGCTTCTTCTTCCGTACCATTGATTCCTATCAATCGATTCTACGTGAGTTTTATACATTTACTACGATCCACCTCTCCTACAAGTCTGAAAAATTCATTTCTACACTAACTTTTGCTACTCACAAATGAACGGTTCCCGTGCAGGCCACTGCTTGAATTTCTTCCTATTGGCGTACTCGGCTGCAAAGGATTCATAGACTATTTAAACGGTGATCATATAAATGGTTTTCAATGTGCTCCAATGGACAATACACCAAAGAACATCAATATGAATTCATTTCAACTACCTATTCACTACTGCGATTCAGTTTTCTTGCATACCAAATCTCATTGCGTTCCTACCCTAGTCGATTCAAAATGCTTCCTCTTCGTCAGTTGATCAATATTCCTTATTCCTTACAACGAGCAGGTCCTCTGGACATCCTAAAGTTGGTTACTTAACCTTAACTATCGATGAATTTGCTGTAATGAAACGTTTTCTTACAGCAAAGTCATCGTTACGATGACTTTGCTGTAAGAAAAGAAAACATTACAGCAGCCATGATTTCTTTACCGGGTAAAAAAATTGTGGCCGCTGTAATGAAACGTTTTCTTACAGCAAAGTCATCGTTACGATGACTTTGCTGTAAGAAAAGAAAACATTACAGTAGCCATGATTTCTTTACCGGGTAAAAAATTGTGGCCGCTGTAATGAAACGTTTTCTTACAGCAAAGTCATCGTAACGATGACTTTGCTGTAAGAAAGCAAATCATTACAGCGGCCACAATTTTTTTACCCGGTAAAATTTCTTGCTGATTTTTTACCCGGTAAAAAATTCTTCGGCCACTGCAAGGAAACGGTTCCTTACAGCAAAGTCATCGTTACGATGACTTTGCTGTAAGAAAGCAAATCATTACAGCTGCCACGATTTTTTTACCCGGTAAAACATTCTTGGCCACTGTAATGGAAACGTTTTCTTACAGCAAAGTCATCGTAACGATGACTTTGCTGTAAGCATACCTCCCTCCATCCTCTCAGATCCTCTCCCCACTACTTTGCACCAATCCACCACCGCCCTAGAGTGTACAATTCATATGTGATGCATCTGGTTATTCATTTTATTCTTCCCTAAAAATCATGCAGCCCTCGGTGGAAATCCGTCTCGCCTACATAGTGCATATATCTCTCCACCCTCCAGCAGTCCGGGTCCGTGCCTTACCTCCCTCATGTTCTCATCATATTCGCATACACTCCCATTGCAATAGTGCATACCAAACACCTCAGTGACTCCCTCACTCATCTCCACAATTACTGTTCGTCGCCTCTCTTCGACCTTGAACACTCCTTCATCAGTTTTTTGCAAACCCAGGCAAACTCCATAAGCTGTACCTTGCTCATCTCTCGCACTCTCGTTCCTCAGGATAAAGAACGCTAGAACAATAAAAAACCGCGGTTCATAATTAATTCTTCCCCGCATTATCTCTGATGTGAGACGAGACGCCGGGTACAGAATCGCTTGTGAAGTTGCACCATCCTCACATTTCATCTGTTCAGGGCAAACAGCATGGATGATAGCTCCTGATTCTAGAGAGCCAGACCTCTGCACTGTTTTCCTTCCCCACTCTGTCGTAGTGCTTCTAGAAACTCTTCTCACCCATTCGGCATACTTTCCACACCCGCTTGTTCCGCTTCCGTACCTTTCGGTAAAGAACCGTTTGAAAACACCTACAGCACCCTCTGCCATATCACATTTTCCATTCATGTACTCCTTGACCTCGTCAATAGATATACCTCCATGCCCTCTCCACGTCACAATTTCACCATCCGCCGACAATATCTTTCCTCGACGCTGGGAGAGAAGCTGGAGAACCGGTTCCTGGAAGCAGTTTTTCACTACCTCGTCTTCCACATCTATTTCTCTCCCTAGCTCCTGTGAAAGAACGTTGACCATTTGAGAGCATTCGGACGAGGACCAATGTTGTGGCTCCATGCCGATTTCGCGCAAAACAATGGCCACTCTCGTCTGCCAGTCATCCGCAAGAACTAATTCCAGCGCTGAAAGCTGTTCGCTTTGGTGATTGGACATTCTCACACCTTTCTTCAGCGGCTGATGCATCCGTTCGAATATAAGCTCCTGCACGTGCTTCACAGAGCCGTAGGCAGGAAGCGTATGAACACAAAACTCGACAAGACGATGAACATTAGGCTTGTCCAAATGTGCTCCTGCTCCCTTCACTTTCCGACAATACTCATTCAACGTCTCCACGTAGTCTACAGTTCTTCCCAGAATGTATTCATTCCTGCCACCTTCTCCGTCAGCCGTCTCTACTTCATGGGGACCGTCTTTCCACCATACGGGCATGAAACTAATACACGAAACCAGCTTCTGAAACATCACTACTAGTTTGACGGCCCCATCAAATTTTTCACGATGACCTTCCCCTTTCCCATCCATCATTCGAGCTGCGTTTTCGAATGCCATAGGTGCTATCAGAAGCACACTGAATATGTCACTCATGTTCATGGAAAGCAGATTGTTGGTTCCAAATAAACGGTTCTGCCTTCCCATCCTGAACTTCTTCAGAGCGCCCAGAATTTGCAATTCAGCTACCTCTCGAATTCGTGGGCTGGCAGCTGAAATACAAGCGTTCAGTACATCTTGTGCCAGTCCAGACAATAGATGGTCAGGTGCTATCACTGCGGAACGGTACGGGTCAAAAATTGCTGGGACAACTGAAACTCCGTTTTCCGTCTTCGGTACTTCTTCCTGCACTGCTTCCAAGGAAGTGCTCAGGACATGAAATGGTAAATCTTCCCCTTCTTCTGCAGCCAGTCCGAGAGTGCGAAGCTGGGTTTCTGTGGCATCCTTACGTGTCGATGCATTCCGATACTTGCTCCTGGCATGCGTCGATGTTTGCCCGTTCACTACCGAAGTGTATGCATTCTTCGTGCCACCAGTACTGCTCAGGTCATATTTGCGGAAACTGCAGATGTGGCACGGAGAGTTTGATGTGTGTCCAAGAACATCCAGGGTATGTGAAACTGCAGGATAGTCTCCAATGCTCCCCACTGGGTCTAGAAATACCACAATATCTTCTCCCTCTGCATTTTTCGTTGGGAAACCCTCTGTGCTTCCTCGCACTATATCTTGAACGATATATCGCAATACACAATTTGTGGACACTCCCGGAGGTGGCAAACCAATCACTCGAACCGCTTGGTAGCTTCCCCTTTTCCGAGGCGGTAGATTGAGAGGTAACATATAGCATCCACCAAAACTTCCCTTCCTGCTTGTGAATGGTTCAAAGTCATCCGTGTAAAGGAGAAATCGGTAAACAAAGTAGTTTCGACCATCCTCCAGCTTTCCCCAACATGGTGCATCTTCTCGCGGAGACGCTGGGTGCCATTGCGACCTGTGGTCTCCGAAACCATCCGAGAACACCCCTGAAACACGAATTTCTTCATAGTTGGGGCTTCCTAGTCTATCGGGCGGTTTTCTGGCTTCAGCAAAGCTCGCGCCCGGTGAAAAGCAAAGTAACATGGTGGATGCTTCTCCGACCTGCTCTTTCAAATACCTGTTCACCAATACGACGTGTGGAACAATATCACCCTCTTCCATTCCAATTGGTAATAGAACGGTTATCACGTCCCCAGCTCGTGTTCCTTTTCCCTTGGCTCCTGCTCCGATTACACATTGCGATATCGCTCGCAGAGCATGCTGCCTCTCCCATTCCAATAGATGTGACATTCGCGGCTGCAGATATTTTTCGACATGCACATCATGCTCACCGTCGTGTCGAGCCTCATAGGTAACTATGGTCCTAGCATGAAGTTCCCACAACGACGTAACCGCCACTCTTCTCCTCTTCGGTTTCCCACCATCTCTGTCATTCTTCCTGAACCCTTTTGCTCTTTCGATGACGGCAACCTGACGAGCTCCTGGATGACATCGGATTCGAATTGCTGTTCCATCAGGTACATAAATGTGCTTCAAACCCTTTTTCCCATCGCTGTCAATGGGAACAACTGCTGTGCGAACGAATGGGTCGCTCAAAACACCCCTCCTGCACTTTGCAATGAACGAATCTTCAATGCTGCACTCTGCGGTTGATTTTTCTCCTTCTGAGCTTCGATTGTTCGCATCACTGCGGAATGATTCAAAGATTGGTCGAGTCTGGACATCTTTCAGAGCCCATGTGCTTGGGAGTACAATACGAACTTTCGCCATTCCTCCACAATTGTCTCTGTCATCTGTTGTTCCACGGGTTCCTACTGCACCTCGATGCTGTGCAGCTCTTGCTCCGCTCTTTCGAAGGTCTATCGGAAACTCGATGTCACAGCTCTTTGCATAGCAGTGTTTCCTCAAGAATGGTAGTATCTTCTGTCGCATCACAGAGTCCGACGGGACGTGCTCACTTGGATCTCTGCGGAAATTCATTCCGAACAGGGTACCTTCATAGTGGGCTCTTGTCATTCTTTGAGTTCCACTCAGCTGAAGAGCCCCATACATCGCAGGCCATTGTAGTAATGCCTTGAAATCACCACATGCTTCATCCCCAGCATTTCGGTCTATCGGGCCTCCAGTTGAAATGGAATCAGAACCTCGTCCGGTTGCTTCTTCCGATTCCATTAGCGTGCTCGATGCTACGTAGATGTCACTTCCAGCTTCATCGTTGTTGCTGTACACATCAATACAACCTTCTATTGTGTCACCCATAGGGATTGGGGACTCCAATAGGTCATCTGTGGTACACTCACGTCGTAGCTCATTACCTCTCGGGATTTCTTTGTTCATGCAGGCTGCATCACTGCTGCGGATTTCTCCCTGCAGTTTCCCAGGAAGCTGTTTACTGGGACTGGCCACATTGAGTGAATCGAATCTCGCCTTTGTCCTACGACTTGTGGTTTTCTTTCGAATAGGAGTCCGTCTCGGAGCCATCTTGATGTTTTTGTTCTTTTCTTCTTCGCTCAGTTTTGTTGCATAGAATACAACTCTAAACTTCTATGACATGACTACTATCTCAATACAGTACTACTACTTTTAACCGTTACGAAACCTTTCCAGGCTTTCATTCGATCCAATGAACTGGTTCACCACAATGCTTTGCCCTATGCTCATTGCTTTATGCACATTGATTGCTATTTCATCCGGACTCAACATCGTTTTGCTATCTTGTATCGCATCCCCTAACCACAAACCCAGCCAAGATGTATCCATTTCCGGAAAACGGCCGTTTATTTCGCAGTGATGCTCTAGGCACTAATACTGAATCTGATTTTCTCATACACGTACTTCCTACTCGTATACTCTACCATTTTCGGCCCTATTTACAAGTTGAAAGCACAATCTCTCGTTGAATCGTACTCGGTGTGATATCTTAAATTAGCATAAATTTATATATTGCAATGCAGATTCACTGCTCGCTTGCAACATGAAAATTATAAAATTTCTCCCACACTGCTGTTTCCTAGCCGCCCACATCCACGTGGCCCGCTTTGACTGCCTGCCAAGTGTGCTCAGAGCATGCAATGACGTCATCGATATATACCGTCCAAATCATCACTGGAAGCGCGGACTCCTCGTCCAGGAAAGTGCGCCATTTTTCCTACTCCTCGCCTCCCCCTTTCCAGTAGGCCCGATATGCTAGTGTTTTTCCTATATTTCTGTAGTGATGACGTCATTATAGACTAGAGAAGGCGGTAGAAGATACAATAATTTTGCGCCTGTTCTGCCAGGTCATGTGCTTCAAAGCGTAATTCGCACCCTAGGTATCGTTTTTCTGGGCCTCCCATCGCACCGCTCCGTTTCAAATTCATCCCTCTATTGTTAGAGTACACGTCATTTCCGCCCGCAGAGTGCTACTTAAACAACAGATTCTGGAGATCCCTGTTTCCATCTTCATATCCGTCGGAAGCAAAGCAACAACCCTGGCCGTGGAAGCCGTATAGATCATCTAAACTGCTTCCAAAGCGTAAGTTTTAGATCATCAATACGGCTCCCAAGGCCAAAGTTGTTGCTTTGTCTCCGACGGATATGAACCATGATGGTACGTTTCCACAACTCACGCCACTAACCCAGTTTTCTATTCGTTTTCTCTTTCTCAGGTTTCCAGTCGGTGAGTGTTCCAATTCTACTTTCATTTATCTTTCTCTCTTACCACTTCTCCACTAATTTTCTTTTCTGCCTGTGAGTACATATCTCAATTTGGGATGCAATGGTATTTGTTAAGGTACGTTAGTCTCCTAATCACCATCAATTTCCCTCTCCAATTCAACGTCACTAACTTGTTTCCTTTCTCTACATCATTTTTTCTTCTTCTCTTCATTTCCTAGCTTATTCATGCAGCTCAATCAGTTGATAGATTTCTAGACTTTTCTAGTAGTTTTAGTTTTACTCGTCGGAATAGTGTTAGTTGTAGTAGCATTTTTAACATAGGGATTGTTTATTCTCAATGTAGCCTGCGCAAATAAACAAATCCAGAGTGAAGCTTCCCATATCGCACCCTCTTAGATTGCTACCTATCCTACCGCGTATACCTCTCGCTAGCTCATAGTCACTACGAAATAAAAATTCCTAGCCGTACTATTCTGTCCATTCCCATATGAATACCGTCCATGCCCCATCCTCATAGCGCTAGAACTGCCTTCCTCTACCCCAGAAAGATGCCCACGACAGCGTGACGCTCCATCTCATCCACCACTCCCAGACACCGAATTTTACTATATCAGGACACTACTTTTACTGTCTCCAGGTGCTGCCCAGGGCAGCACGAAATACTGTCTCCAGGTGCTGCCCAGGGCAGCACGAAATACTGTCTCCAGGTGCTGCCCAGGGCAGCACGAAATACTGTCTCCAGGTGCTGCCCAGGGCAGCACGAAATACTGTCTACAGGTGCTGCCCAGGGCAGCACAAAGTACTGTCTACAGGTGCTGCCCAGGGCAGCACGAAATACTGTCTACAGGTGCTGCCCAGGGCAGCACAAAGTACTGTCTACAGGTGCTGCCCAGGGCAGCACGAAATACTGTCTACAGGTGCTGCCCAGGGCAGCACAAAGTACTGTCTACAGGTGCTGCCCAGGGCAGCACAAAGTACTGTCTACAGGTGCTGCCCAGGGCAGCACAAAGTACTGTCTACAGGTACTGCCCAGGGCAGCACAAAGTACTGTCTACAGGTACTGCCCAGGACAGTGAAAATCACTGTCTCCAGGTACTGCCCAGGACAGTGAAAATCACTGTCTCCAGGTACTGCCCAGGACAGTGAAAATCACTGTCTCCAGGTACTGCCCAGGACAGTGAAAATCACTGTCTCCAGGTACTGCCCAGGACAGTGAAAATCACTGTCTCCAGGTACTGCCCAGGACAGTGAAAATCACTGTCTCCAGGTACTGCCCAGGACAGTGCACCGTGTTGGTTCCATCTATTGTCCCAGGCAGCGTATTTCACTATCCGGCCATGTTGCCTTGGCCAATACAAAACACTATCCGCCAACACTGCCCAGTACAGTAAATTACATCATATCCAACTATTGAATAAATCATTAATTTTTACTGTCTCCATTCACTGCCTCAGACAGTACTGTGAGACAGTGTTTTTTACTGTCTGCAGACAGTGTTCCGTACTGTCTGCCAGACAGTGCAAATCACTGTCTCCAAGTGTGGCATTAATTTTCATTTGCCGCATAGTGATTTTTACTGTCTCAGACAGTAAAAATCACTGTCTCGCAGTACTGTCTGAGGCCCCCTTTTCAACACCGTAGTGTAATCATTCGGGATTACGGAGTGCGCCAATTGCGTCTGCTCGCTCGTGAGCTTCGGCACGTCCTCGCATGGACGGTTCAATCGAGCTTCGAGCTCGTCCGGCTTTTCGTTTGCCGTTTTCGTATCGTTGGGTGGCGGCCCATTCGTGAAGAGTATCGCCTCTAAGTTTTCGGCAACGTGAGCCGCGGCGAGCGATACGTCGTCATCATCCCTCGCGGGGATGTTCGGGTTACCGTCGTGGTAACTGGGATCGTTAGCCCGTTCGTTACGTAAGTACGCGGACTCATAGTAGTCCGCGAACTTCCTCGACTCGTGGTCGGGAATAGCCAACGTAGGCTTCACCGGAAACTGCACTTTCGGTTTCGCGGCTGACGCGACAGCTGCCGTACGTGCACGGAAGGTCGTTCCTTCGGCCGTCGCCAATCGTCTCACAACGGTGAGGTCGTTCCTCTCTCGTTCGGGGAGTGACCGGAGTCGTTCCGTCACGGCTGCCCGAGTCGAGGGCAGCAGACCACGCACGTAGTGGTGAACGAGGAGTCGGTCTGTAAACACGTAGTTGCACGCCCGCGTGGCGGTGTCGAGTCTATCAGCGTACTGATTCTCGTCCTCGTTAGGATTCTGCGTGATCATCGTGACCTTTTCGTAGGCCTCCTGCAGCACGTCGTCTTGCAGGTAACGTTTAATCAACGCGTTGATTATGTGAGGCCACGAGAACCTCTTCGTCGGATCAGTCGTGATCACGCCAGTCGTACACTGGGAATCGTAGAACCGTCGGGCGTCCCCTTCGAGGAAGAAGTGCAGCGCACGTACTGCCACTCCCTCGCACACTCCGAGTGTGCTGAACCCATCACGTATTTGGGCGAGGAATCCGAGTAACGTAATCGGATTCCGGCCGGAGAACGGCTTCAACGTAGGGAAAAGTCCCTCCAGCTCACGTTTGAGCTTATGTACGCTTTGACTCTCGTTCACGTAGAGATGTTCACGTACATCGTTAAGTCGGTACATGCGGTACGACACCACGTTCGCAAATGCGTCGAGCATTGTCGTGTGCTCTGCCAACGCGTGGCAAACGGGTCCGAGGGCGTTCCCTGGCAAGCGTACCGCGTCGGCACGTTAGTTTTCGTGGACTCGCGTGTCCGTCGTGCCGAACGCACCCAGCCACAGAATGTACGTCTCACGTGGTGGGGGAGCTCTCGTATCGAATTGCGCAGCTCGTGCTGCGTCCGCCGACCGCGCGTGGTCTGGCGTATCGTTAAAACGCAATTGCCTTCGTGGCGTCTCGTCGGGGTTGGCGATGGCTCGTTGCACTGTCGCCCCCCTTCCGTACGTTGTCGGGGTCGTCGGACCAGGTGTTGAGGGGTATCCTCCCGGAACGGCCGGGGAGGATTGCGAGTTATAGGCGTGCGAGCCTTCTTCGTAATTCGGATCGCTTCCGCTCGTCGGAGCGGAACGTCCGGCGACGATTTCGTTGAATACTACGACAAACGAGTCGAGTCTTCCCTCCACGGCGGAGAGGCGGTTTCGTAAATCTTCGTTTTCCCGTTCGAGGGTCGCTGAGCGTTCACGTAACGCAAGAGCTTCGCGCTCCGAGACTCCGAGTCTCTGCCTTACGGCTTCGTCGACGGCCGCGTCGCTCGCCCTTTCGATGTGACCTCGAAGGTCTTCGTACACTACACGTAGTGCCGTGGGAGTCACGTTCCCTTCGTTGAGCTGACCGCGCGTTGCGGGGTCCATACTCACGGACTCAAACGGGCTTACCGTACGTGGTAGCTGGCCGATCGCCTCGATATCCGGCGGGATAGATCGATCAGTCGCGAAGATCGCTTCTGCTGACAAGGCCACGTCGGCTTCGGCGTCCGCTGACGTTGGCAACGGTTGCCTGGGCGACGCGCTGGAATTCGACACAGCGTAATTCATAGACCGTCGTCTGTAGCGTAGCACGTAGCTTTTCGTTAACGTAAAAGAGCTCAACCTCGTTGGTTGTCGTTATGCTCGTAGCAACTTCTAGGTCGGAAGACCAGTGTGGAACAACGTTAGTTCTAGATAGCTGGTACGAGCTACGGACACGCTGTCCTTAACGAAACGAACGAACAGTCCACCCGCTGGTGTTTGACTGTATGTTAGGTAGGAAGGTAGAGATAGGTTAGCGAGTAGACACGAGCGTCACGACGCAACAATCCACGTGAGGATTACGTTCGGTAAACGAGGTGGCACGTCACCGGAGGCGCTCTCAACCAAGCCCGGAGGCACTACACGCAATCAGCCTTACGTGCGGCGATGGGTAGGGAGTACGCAGCTCGACGGAGACGAAGCCTCGCTAGGCAAAACGTAAACGTAAAACGTAGAAGTCAGTCGTAGACTAGAGCCGTTGCTCGTTCGATGAATTGTCCCCTTTCCCTCCCGGCACGATGCCAATACCTATTTAGCCACGATGGCATCGCTTTACAGTGTAAACACTGCTCGTAACGTCCCCGATGGGAAAGGACCTTGTGGGTCGCACGTAGGGACCCGTTGGTCCGTTGGCCGTTGCCAGTACGTTCGTGGCACACGTGTGCCGGTTGCGCGCGCGCATGCGCCAGCAATGTTCGTGCATTGCTGTCGCCGGTCGTGTCCGCCGAAATTCGAATTCCGCGGAAAACGTAAATATTTGCAATTTCGGAATTGCCACGTATACTACACTCGCCACTACCACCGCCGCACAGAACCCTCAAAGACCTCGAGCCGTTCTCTGACGACATCGCAGACGACGACTTGGATAAAATCGAGCAGCACGCCGACACTGTCAACCTCGAGGCCGAGCACGCCGCATCACTCCAACTCCAGGCTCTCAAATTCTACAACACAGCGTCCATGAAGAAACGACAGGCTCGCCGCGCAAGACGCCGTGCCTGACGTATGCAGAATGAGGCTGACAAGGAGAACGCAGAATTGAACAAGGAACGCAACAGGCACAACACACAAAGCGGAAACAAATCTGGAAACAAGACCACCACCGCCTGCCTACTCTGCGAAAAACTGAAGAGACGAATTGAAATGCTCGAGAGCGGCCGCAAAACGTTTGCCACCAAAACTGGAGACCTCGCCCGCCAAGCTCGCTCAGCCTGGCGATCCGGCCAAAAGCGCAGTCGAGAGGCGAAACAAGCCGCAGCTAGAGCACGCGCGTCAGCGACTGCATGTGTCAAGAAGGCGCGCGCTGTGATCAATGCGTTGAGAAGGGCGGCATCCGGATCGCGCTAGGCTCAAACATTCCTACCATCTGCATTGGATGTGACGCATTACAATCACTGAGAGTGAGTCGCTTGTTCACTCGCCCAAATAGATGAACAAACCAATAAACGAACATTGATACAAAACTCTCAGATTCAGATCTCGTCTTCTTCCAATCGCTTCCCAGAGCACCCACCATAGACCGTATGTGAAGTCCATGAGGCAACGTGGTCCAGTCGCCCATGGATGGATTCCACTTGGTGGTCTGCAATAAGTCGCTGATTTCCGAAATCGCCATATTACCAGAGCTATGAGTCTCTTCTTCTCTCGATTCCTCACCGGTACCACCGCATTCAACCGTCTAGCCCAGTCTGGTGCTTTTGCCGCCAAAATCTTTGCCTTTCTGTCCCTGCCCGTGGACTGTTGTCCGGAGAAGACGCATGCACATGCTTCGTGCATGACCACAATGTGGGTGGGGCTTTGGAATGGGAGGCCAAACGCTGTCGCATGCGAAACGCATCGCACTGGACGCGTCCAGATGGGATGATGCAAATTGGCGAGTGGCAATATTGGCGTAATGTCTGAATAGTGTACCAGACCATGTTTGCACAGTTCAGAAATAGTCGGCGACGGAGAATTTGGAATCATGCAACATGTGGGTTTGATCCATTTCGAGAACCGAAGCAGAGTGAGACTGTTGTGGCTCCTCTGCACTTCTCTCTCCCATCATCTTCCCGTGGGTTTCATGAGACGAGAGGCACGAGCAGATATCGAATGACGGACAGTCTGTCCGAATCGGATCACTGGTACAGAGCAATGGCGGGAACAGTGAATGATACTGGTGGGGAAAGAATCAGTATTAACGTCATTTCGCTTCCGTTCAACGCCCAACACTCGATGTAAACCTCGATAAGATCATGAGTAGAACGCAGTATAACTGCCGGGTTTACGGGAACGTTCCGGACAGCTACTGGGGGGTAGGAGTTCTGTAGTCCTTCAGACCGAGAGGCCTGCCTGAGCGTGTAGCGGTAGGCCCCCCAGTAGCGGTCCATACTAAGCTACTGAGGATCTAAGATAGAGTGGGATGGTGGGAGGGGAACGAAAACAAACGAAAACAAGCGACTGGTCTGCAGAATTGACGTGCCTGAGGGTGACGCTCCGTCAACAACTTGCCTTCTGGCAGCGAAGCAGAATGTTTGCCTCTCGAAGGGCGACTGCGTTGCACTGGCGCGTGCATATTTTGAGGCTGGATTGTCGGATGATCACACAACAACATACACTACTACACAAATAATACACTATACAAATAGTATTTATACCGCCGTCGTCTCACGCGACTCAACAATAAAGGTAGATCATCGGCTCACCATTCTAACAGGTTATGCGCCCAGAAACCACTGCCAAGATCTCAACCCACCCACCCACCGATGACAATTGAACACAGCGACTTATGCCCAGAAATGTCCTAAAGTTCAGCCAAGAATAACCGCACCAACATTGCACCCATCACAAGATCCTCTGCGCGATACCAGCGCCACCAGGTATCACACGAACCAACTCAAAACATTGCCCAAGACACTACCGAAAACCAACCAACAACAGTCACATACAGCATGACCAACCCTTCATCACAGCACCACCCATCCCTACCCACCTTCAACGTCCCTCCCTCACACCACACAACTTGATACAATGGTGCCACACGATTGACAGCCATGCGATCATCAACGGCATCACAGACTACATCCATGGACCAGTACCCCCCGAGCCACAAACGAACGAGGCTCGTCAACAACACTACCATAACCGAGCCCTCGCCAGGTTACTAATCCTTCCCAACATATCCCAGGAAATCATATCCACTCTCAGCCCATCCATACTTAACAGCCCCACACCGACACTGTACAAGCATATCAAAGATAAGATGTCTACTGTACCTCCACACCACTCCGAAGCCAGCCTAAGAAGACAAGCAGAACGTATCAAACACAACCAAGGAGAACCGATCCAGGACTACATCGACAAGCACGAGGAATTGCGCACTATCATGCTCCAATCTGCGTTTCCGAATATAGATGACGATCAAACCACGGTACAATTCGTCATAAATGGGCTATACCACATCCCCGAATGGGCACCACTACTACGAAGTCTGGCGAACTTCCACAACTTTCACGAGGGTGAGCGTCCAAATCTTGCCCTAGTGTATAGCATGCTCGTAGAGCACGACGCAGCGGCACCAAGACAGACCGCAAATACCCTCCCAGCACCGGCACCGGCACCGTCCCTCACCCCTCTCAACCACTCCTACCCCCATCCCCTCACCCCGCCTACATACCACCGCCGACCCAAACCAATCGAAACATTCCATTCCCACGAGGGGTATATAACCACTATCAACCTACCCCAAACACAAGTCCACCACCCACAAACTTGAGCCAACACATTCCACCACCACCTGGCCACAGAGGGATGTGGTGCACATTACATGGATCTCCCACACATACTACGTCGAAATGTTACACGCGCCATAAGCTGCTACGCCAAACAATGGACCAACCACGACACCCTATCCAAAGTAATGCAGCCGAATACCACACTGTCCCACGGCAGCAATGCTATTCTCCTGTATACGGAAACCAAAACAATGCATCTCCCCCTACTGTCCATCTCAGGCATACCATTCACAGCCTCCCGTGATATACCAACTCCCCCCAACTCCACAACAGGACACTGATAATCGTACACAACAGGATACCAACCCACCCAACACAATAAACAACTCACACTCTGCCTCCTACATACTTGACTCTGGAGCTACACCAACACACCTAAAACACCCACAACAAAATATGCGCCCCATCACAGCAACATCAATCACTGCATCCGGACAAACATCAGCGGTAACACATGCCGGACCAGCACAAATACATCTCACAGACAACAAATCCCTGCAATTATCCTACGCTGTCACTATGCCACAAGCCGCGCACAATCTCATATCAGTAAGTCAACTCGCAGAGACACATGATGTGATATTCAAGAAAGATAACGCTTTCATAACAAAACCGCAACCACAGCCATCGAATGAGCGTATAATCGCCACTGCCCCAAACACAAATGGGCTTTACATACTCCCCACACTAGGGCGAAAACGCAAACGAGAGGGAAACAACACAACAACGAACAGAGTTCGTTTTGACTCGCGAACCTGTTTCGGCACACGGACAAACACACTGAAACAGACACAAGACAACAAAAAACCGCCACCCAAATCCATTAAACCACCCCCGCTACATACAAACCGAACACCAACATTACGACTGCAAAGCCCTTTCGCATTGGAATCCGCAAAAGTGGACAAAGCCAAACGACAGATCTAACAAAGGCAAAAAAACCACCTGCGGAACCCCGAAAAATACAGTCTACAGCCCCCCACCAAACCCAAACGAAACCAAACGATCGCGGCGACTCCAAAGGCCACCCAACCCAAGCAACACAATTCCACTCTGAAACCTTACATCCCAACGACCACGCGAGTCCCACCCTCACAACAAACGCCATTAGCCACGCCAACTTTACCACAGACGCAAAGGGCTCCCACACCACAACCAACGGAGAAACTATCACCCACAGAACGTGACTACCACCGATGGCACCTCCGACTAGGCCATCTCCACCCTACACGTATTCATCAGTTAGCGAAACAAGACCTCGTCCTTGGCCTACCGAAGACGCTAAAAAACTCACCCCCATCAATAACGTGTACAGGATGCGCGCTTGGCAAACAAACCACCGCTCCATTTAAACGACACCCGCGCTCTGCCCCCACTCTGTGCACACCTCCATACTGATGTATGTGGACCGTTTCCAACAAAATCCGTTCACAACAATGCCTATGTAGCAACATTCCTGGATTAACACAGCCGGTTTCTTCACGTCAAAGTCGCACCGCGCAAGAACGAAGCTGCAGCCCACATACGCAATCATATTCAACGCATCCACACAAACACTCCCCTCCGTATCACAGATGTAACCATGGATAATGCCAAAGAATACCTGACCAAAGACCTACAGCGTTTCTATGACCACGAGCACATCACTGTGCACCCCACAGTGCCCTACACTCCCCAAGAGAATGCACTAGCAGAGAGAGTGAATCGCACTCTCACTGAAACTGCCCGCACCCTTCTACACACAGCGAACCTTCCCCAATCATTATGGGACTACGCTATCCATGCTGCCACCGACCATCATAACCATGCTCCGCATGCAGCCCACGGCAAACCACCTATCGCAATGTGGACTGGACAAAAACCTGACGTGCGAACATTCCTACCCTTCGGACAATACGGCCACGTAAGCCTAAGACAACCTGTAGACAAGCTCCAACCTAGAGCTACTATCATGCGCTATATTGGTCGAATTGACGAACGACACTACCACATATACAATCCCAAAACACAACAAATCTCCAAATGTCGAGCATCGGATTTTCGGTTATACGACCCCAATACAGATCCCTCCGCAACATCAATGCCACGGTCACTAGCTACCGCACTCACACCAAACCACACTACGCCCCAAACGTGCACAGAACCCAAAACACTCATACAGGCACAACAAGCCCCTGACGCAGCTGAATGGAAAATATTATGGAACAAAGAGCTGGACACACTTGAACAACGAGGCACAATAACATTCGTTCCTACCAGCCAAGTACCCAAGGACACAAAAATTCTACCATACAAAGTGGTAATGAAACTCAAAACTGACTGTTAGAAGGAGAATGAATCCTTACCTCTTTATTGCGTAAGTCTGTGATCTGCTTTTATAGGTTTTGTTTGTTTCACTCTCGCCGGCGTCCCGGCGGTGCGTCGGACAGCTGTCTTTTGTTAGCATCCTGACTGATTTGGTCACTGCCTCTTGGCGACTTCTTGTTTGTTAGCATCCTGACACGCCCCCTGTCGCCAAGGGGCGGTGAGCTAGTTTGGTCGTTGACGGGAGGGTTTAGGAGTTGTATAGATGTTGATATGCGCTGGAATGCGGGGTTCGAGAGTGGCTTTGTAAATATGTCTGCTAACATTTCGTCCGTTGGTTTGTAGAGTAGCCTGATTTGTTGGTTGTTGATGTTGTCGATAATGTGGTGGTACCGTATGTCTATGAATTTGCGTCGTTTAGTTGGTGCCGTTTGTGTCGCGATTTGCAGTGCCGATTGTGAGTCGGTATATGTGGTGATGGCGTGCTGCTGCGGGATGATGCGGAGTTCTTTGAGTAGTCCAGCGATCCAGTTCGTTTGTCTGATTGTATCGGATATAGATATGAATTCTGCGTCGCATGTGCTGAGTGCAACGAGAGATTGTCGTTGGGAGGCCCAGTGGATGGGGGAACCGTGGAGTAGGTGTAATGAGCCTGAGATAGATTTTCTTGTGGTCTTGTCGTTAGCAAAATCTGCGTCGGCATAGGATATGAGTGGATCGTCGTGGGGTGTGGAGGGGAAGGAGATGCCGAAGGAGGGGGTATGTTTGAGGAAGCGGATAAGTCTCTTTAGATGCTTCCAGTGTCGCTGTGTCGGTTTGTGCGATGCGCGAGCGAGGGCGTTGATGAAGAATTGGAGCTCGGGGCGTGTGCAGTCCGTCAGGTATCGTAGCTCGCCGATGACTTCACGGTAAGTGGTGCATATTGTGTCGTCTTGGGGTTCGTCCGGGCCTGGCGGGGATAAGTCAATTCCATCGGAGTACAGCCTTTCTATTGGTTTGGCGTCGTCATATTCGTTTTGGAGACGACGGAGCGTATGATATGCGGTTGGGCTATGTGAACTCCTTGCGGGGTTTGTGTAATATGCCAGTTGAGGTAGCGGGACGGAAAGCCAAGCCGTTTCACGCTGTATTTTGTGCAAAGCGTCTGGTGTAGTTCGTCCAGTAGAGGTTGGTGCGTCGCGCAAGCCAGGAAATCGTCAATTGTCATTGCTACGAAAATGTATCCGGTGGGTGTGAATTTTGTGAAGCAGCAGGGGTCGGACTTTAGCTGTGTGAAGTTGTGGGTAGTGAGGAAATCGCGGGCGCCGTCGCAAAATATGCGGCCGCCTTGCCTTGTTCCATAGAGGTTCCTTTCCAGTGTACCTGCTGGTTCTGGGTGTTTGAGTGAGCCGTCGAAGAGGGGGTGCTGCTTTATGAATACGGGGTTTTTGTGTGAAAATGGTTCGTGTAGGTACGCTGACGTGATGTCGAAGTGCTCTATGGGTATGCGGTGAGCAGATGCGTGGCAGAGCAGCAGCCGGATTGTGGTTTTGTCTGCCGTGAATGTAGCCGTTGTGGCCGGGTCGAAGTGGGTGTGTGGGAGCATCATGTCGCCACGGACGGCGCATCGAGCCTTCCGTTCTATGATTTTGTCATTGTTATCTCGCTTGTACCTGTACGTCATTGTGAGGGGAATGGGCTTGGCGTTGGGTGGAATCAGGTGACGGGGTGTCCATTTGATGGCTTGCATGTTATCGAGTTTCTGTAATTCAGCGTCGTGTGCTTCCGCCCATTCTATTGCGTCTGGGTATTTTTGAGCGCTGCGATGTGATTTTGGGGCGGGCGTGTGGGCTGATATTGCGGAAGGTATGGTTGCTCTTTGGTTGGTTGGTGTAATGGCTGTGAATATCATGGATGGGCGGTGGGAGGGGTCTTGGTCCGGGTAGTATGGGTGGAAGTTGAGTGCAGACATGTGTAGATCCTTGCCGGTGGTCAGATCTTGTGCCCTTATAGTATTGGTGTCTATGCCGTGAAGGTATCTGACTGTGATCGCACGCGGTTGTAGTTTCGTTTTGGGGAAAGAACCGGGGCGTGACCGATTTGACCGAAGGCGAATAGGCGTTGGATGTCTGGTGGTGTTCCGTACCAATCGGTATGCGGGAGGCGGCCTGTGGTGGAATGGAGTGTGATGTTGCGTTTGAACGTGGAATCGTGCAAGGCGTCGTCCCAAAATGTGTCGTCTAACTGGCTGTGAGCCAAGTTTGCGCGAACTGCGTTGAGAAGTGTGCCGTTGATTCGTTCGGCGAGGCTGTTTTGTTCCGGCGTGTGAGGGACGGTTTTGATGTGAGTGATTCCGCGTTCGTGGAGTGCACTTGTGAGGGCCTGAGCGAGGTACTCTTTGGCGTTGTCTGTGCGAAGGAATCTTGGGTAGGTTCCATGAATGTTATGTACGTGCTCCAAGTATTGTATAGTGAGCTGAGGGATGTGAGAGCGGTCTGGAATCGTGTATGTGGTCATGTGTCGTGATTTTGTGTCGACGAATGTGAGGATGTAACGGTTGCCGTGCCTGGATGTAGGTGTGAGTGGTCCACAGACGTCGGAAGAGATATGTTGACCAAGTTGGTGTGTGTGCGTGGTCGGTTTATGGGGGCTTTGCGGATTTTTGCTATTGCGCAAGCACTGCAGGTGAATTTAGGTTGGGCCGTGTCGTCGTTGTTCGCGAGTACGGGTAGCATGCGGTGCTCGCACATTTTTTGGATGGTTTGGGGATTGGCGTGTGCCAGTTGTAGGTGTAAGTCGCGGTGAGACGTTGTCGTCGGTGTGGGTGACGGTGTGGTGGGAGCGGGTGGTGTGGGATGGGTGGGTGCGTTGCCGCTCTGTGTTTGGGTAGTTTGGGGGATGTTATTTTGCGTGTGAAAAGGGGGGTAGGGTTTGGCGGGGCTTGTGTGGTGTGTGCTGTTGTTTTGGTGCGCTTGGTGCGGCAGGAGGTGTAACTTGTGGTGTTCTAGTTGGTGGGGGGTGAGCTGGGGGTGGCACAATACCGCTGAGGATTGGTTGTGGAGGTGGTGGCGGGGGAGGTTGGTACGTTTTTGGGGGAGCGGCTACTGTGGGTGGTGAGGGTTTGGACGGGGAAGAGGTGGTTTTGTTCGCCATGGTCGATCCCATTGTATTTTCTTCTTGCTCCTTGTGTTTTGAGCTGGGTGTCCGGGATGGGTTGACGTGAGTTGATGGAGGAATTCGTGGCTGAGTGCTGTGGGGAGGGGGAGGTGTATTTCGGGTCGTTCTGGCCGTGTGACACGTGGGTTGAGTGACCTCGCGGAAGGTGTAGAGGCCGTTATGGAAGTCCGCAAGTTTTATTTGAGTTCGGCTTCCATGTGGGCGGAGGTAAGCCGCTTCAGGGGTGAAGGTAACGTTGCCGTGGTTGGCTGCTATTGAGTGAACGGCAAGTAGGTTGTGGCCGATGGAAGGGGAGCATACGGCATTAGGTAAGTGAAGCGTCGTGTTCCTCGCTTGTATCTGTATGGGTCCGGTGTGGGTGATGGGGTATAGGCGGTTAGCGGCTGTTTTGGTGAAGCGGTTGGGGCTGCATCGGGTCATGTTTGGTGTGGGCGATGTGACGTGGGATGGGAGCGCTCCGGAGTCTAGTATGTTGACTTACCCGGTTCAGATACATCGATAGTATTGTGGGGGTCCGTGAGAGACTCCAGGTCTACAGACAGGCGTTCAGGGGCGACGTGCGTGACATTGTGTGCGAACGGCTTGTGGTCGATTGCCTTTAGTGGTCGACGAAGTGTGTTGGGGTGTCTGGGGCGTGTTCGGCACTCTTGTGTGTTGTGTGTATGCGAGCGATGGTATGTGCACCATTTGGTGGGCGGATTGCGTCTGGGGTAGCGAGGGGTGGGGAACGCCGGGGGGAGTAGTGCCTGTGTGTGCGTTCGCTGCGGAATTGGTGTGCGGTTTTTTATGTTCGCTTCCATGCGTCGCAGGCGTATGACGACATCGGAGATGTGTGTGGGGGGGTCTAATGTGAGTAGATCGTGTGCTATGCGGTAGTCGAGGTTGTTACGTAGGCCCAGGAGTAAGAACTTGATCGTGGTGGATTCGGAATCGATGCGGGGTAATTGGCGTTGCGCATCTCTATGCGCATGGCGTCGTGTTCGCTGAGGTACGTGTCGAGATCCATGTCTGCGGTGAGGGTAATAGATCTTGCACGTTCTTCTAGAAGTGCGTGCGGTAGTGAGGTTGATTCTCGAAGGTGGTTCAGGATCTGTGATGCGAGCAGGTGAGGTGGTGAGGCGAGTGTGTCGTCTGGTAGGCGTGTTGCGATGGATTCCGGTGTGCTGGATAGGATTATGAGGCTCAGTTTTTCTTGTTCCAATTTGAATTTGGCGAATTCTTCCGGGTCGGCAGGCGCTGTGGTGCTGGGATCTAGGTGCTGGGCGAGGCCTAGGTCTGCAGCGAGGGCCTGAAGGGTCCGTTTCCAGAAGCGTTGATTCGCGGGGGACAGTGTGGGGAGGCGAGCGGAGTCCATTGTTGTCGCGGGTGGGTCGTCGCGAGATGAGAAAGGGTGTGGTAGGGTGATCGTGAGTCGCAGTGGGCGGGAATTAGCCCATAACCTGTTAGAAGGAGAATGAATCCTTACCTCTTTATTGCGTAAGTCTGTGATCTGCTTTTATAGGTTTTGTTTGTTTCACTCTCGCCGGCGTCCCGGCGGTGCGTCGGACAGCTGTCTTTTGTTAGCATCCTGACACTGACCAAAACGGGGTACCCATCTCACGTAAAACGAGATGCAACATACGAGGGGACCTCCAACGTCCCCACGAACATTACGATCCCGACACAATTTCGTCACCTGTAGCCGACCGCGATGCCATTCGCCTCTCCCTGGCTCTAGCAGCGGCACACGGTTACGAAGCCACACACTGGGACCTGGAATCAGCGTTCCTGGACGAAACATATAACGACCCAACACCCCTTTACATATATCAGTCACCCCGATTTGATGGATCTTTCAAGTACCCGGGACATGTATGTCTAGTTACGGGAAACATGTACGGAGCAAAGCAAGCTTGCCATATATTCACAAAGGGATTATCAAAACACCTCCAACTACAAAATTTCTCGCGCCTAACAACCGAGAGCTGTACGTATCACCTCACAGCACCACATGACCAAACACAATTCGTCTACTTCTTCGTCACGGTAGACGACTTCCTCGTCATAACCAATAACACCACACTCCGAGACAAAGCCAAGGCACATATTGGGTCAAAATACAATCTCAAGGACCTAGGCCCTGTAAGCCACATCCTTGGATGGAAGGTCACACGGGACGAGACAGGAATTCAAATATCCCAACCAGCCTACATCAAGACACTACTGGAAAAATACGGACAGACTAACGCAAAACCGGCAACATCGCCCATCGCCTCGGAAATCCTTTCATCCCCACCGGAAGATGCAAAACCGCTTGATACAAAACTTCACGACTACCCAAGCCTTGTTGGCAGCTTACGCTATCTTTCCGATTCCACGCGGCCAGACATCTCATTCATCACTGGTTACCTCGGCCGTTTTTCACACAAACCAACCACATTCCACTGGCATGCTGCACTACGCGTCATTCGATACCTTGGCGCAACACTTACCTATGGAATCCACTACAAAAACGGCCTAACATCCACACTTCAAGCCCACTCCGACAGCGATTACGCCGCTTGCTCTACAACGAGACGTTCTACAACCGGCTCGTACATACTATATAACGACGCGCCTGTTGCATGGCAATCCAAGAGACAACGCTTCATAGCAACGAGCACATGGGCTGCGGAATACGTAGCCGCATTTCACACATCCCAATACATCCTCTGCCTTCGCAACCTGCTCGCCGACCTCAACCACACCGAAGGTTTACCCACACCACTCAAAATGGACAACGCGGGTGCCATAATAACAGCCAACTCTACGCGCCCGACACCAAAATCTAAACATATTGATGTGAAGTACCACTATCTGAAAGAACTCATTACGCGCAAAGAAATCAGCATCTCATACATAGATTCCGCCAGCAACTGCGCAGATATCCTTACCAAAGCATACAAACCAGCGCAATACAAACAACGAGTTCCCCTTCTCCGGCTCGCGTAACCTACGCCGTGCTGCGACTGTCGGATGATCATACCTCTCCACGGCGCTGCCAACGCGATCCTACGTCTTCGGATGATCACACAACAACATATACTACTACACAAATAATACACTATACAAATAGTATTTATACCGCCGTCGTCTCACGCGACTCAACAATAAAGGTAGATCATCGACTCACCATTCTAACATGGATTGCCTATACATAGCTGGATTCCAGAGTCTGGCCACCGGCGAGCTTTCAGCTTAGGTAATACGCGCGCCGTGTCACTAAGTCTGCGAGATAAACACGTGTCGCGTGCCGGCTGCACGGCAATCGTTGTCACTCCTTCAATTTGCGTTTGTGCTTCTACTAGCGCTTGTGAAGTTAAAATAACTTCTGCGTTCTTTGAAATCCTATTTTCTCCTGATTTTTCAAAAGACATCATGCCGTTAGTGTGAACGGCGATTACCGAACCGATTCGGTTTGGCATCGACTCGAGGTTTGTGAAGAGAACAGAATTCCTGGGCTGGTTATTGACGGAGTGGAGCGACGGCGAACGTTTAAGGACTGAATAGATGCTGTAAGCATAGAGTTATTTGTCACGTAGCTGAAATATTCGATTCCATGGCTCCCATTACGCAATCCTCTCCACCATACCTCGCAGAGCTATGCGTTGTAAACGCTGCTTAGAATTCTATATACACCCCTTCACTTGAACATTTATTTACTTTACCGCTGTGTGCTAGGCCCTGCAGCTGTCCCGTCGTCCAGTCGCTTTTGTGCACCTACAACTGCTGCTACGATTTCAATAATGATTTCCATCCGTTTCCTCCTCTTCTCCCTCCCCATTCGCGGCACCGTTCTTGTTATCAATGCCCGTTATCCCTTTCAACCTTTGTAGAGCCTCCACGATATCTTTCACAGACCCACCCTCTCTCGCTTGTCGAATCCAGTATCCCTCTTCTTCAAATACATTCCTTCCTGTCTCGCCCGTAACATTCAACAGCGTCTCCACATCCCGGCATTCTGCCAGTCCCAGTCGATAGAATACGGGGATGATAATCAAACCACGTTCCCCATACTCTGCAAACCGCCTCAGGAAGCATAACAACTCTTGCATAGTCCATTTTCGCGCTGGAAATTCAGGTGATAATATTACAACAGCAATCGAAGCAGACTCCATCTCCTCATCCATCTTCTTCGATGCGTCCTGTCCAGGTTGCAATTCCTCTCTGTCGAAGAACACTTCGAATCCCATCTCAATCAGCTTGTCATAAACCACTTGCCCAATGGTGTCCTTGTCCGGGCCGGCGTGACTAATGAATACCTTGCCCTTCTTCTCTTGCTTTCTGCTATTTGTATGGGAAGGGTGTAACTGTGTGCCATTACTTGTGGTGTTGGCGAGAGGGGGTAGTTGCGGTTCATCTCATTCTTCTAGCTCGGTTTCCTCTGTCACCAGTTGTACATACTGTAGCCCTCCATAATCCTTTGAAGCCCAGAAACGATGTGTTGCAGAGGAGTAACTCACCTCATGGGGTGTGTGATCAAGTGTAGCAACAGTGATGATTTTGTTCTTGTGCTCCATCTGAATTGCACCTGAATAGAGGTTATCTTTCTCTACTAGATTACAGAATGGGCGCGAACGACTGTTTCTGATGGCATTTGGCGATTCCTGGTCATTTTCCACCAAACTTCGGCCTCGCATGGTGGTTAGGTTAACATTCCATGAAAACGATTTCTTCACTCGTTCTCCATCAAATACAGTTTGAACGAGAGCCTCAGCCCTGAGAACAGCCCATTGTGCATTGAAATGTAAATGGTACACCATTGGTCCTCTGAACATGCCTTGGTAATCTCCAACCGTTCCCGCCCAGTCCTTCACATCCGAAAATGTGTGCATAGTCTCACCACTTGAAATATCAACAATGAATACAGTCAACTCTGGGAATCCACAGTACGAAACCAGTCCTCCACTACTGCACACTGCAACTCGAGTAACGTAGCGATCCGGTCTGAATTTGTAGATCACACCCCCTTTCCCTTCAGCGACATCTTCAACTCTTCTCGCCTCAATCTCTTCTGATCCCGTGTTGAACACAGCCATGAATGAGTCATCATACGATATCCCAAACGCTTCGACGTCTCTGACGAACGAATGTTCGGGACCACGCAAGTTGGCATCTCCAACTCTCGTCGTGTCCCACACATACACGTTTCCATTACGCATGTCCCCCACGAACAACTGTGATTCATCTTTGTTAAGAGCAATCGACCATGGGATACGCATTCGAATGTCGAAGAATCGTTGTATGATAGAAACGCCAGTCGAGACACTTTTCACGTCCCACACTATAATTTCCGTCTGGCCTGCAGAGTACAACAGATTTGCATCTCTGCTGAACACAACTGAACCAACTCCAGCATGGTACCCAATCAGCGGCTCACAAACTTGTCGCAGATCTTGAACGCTCCACAACCGTACACTCTTGTCTTTGGAAGCTGACGCGATAATACTTTCGTCGGCACTCAGCGTAACACAGTAAACATTGCCTGTGTGTCCAGCGAGCGCTTCTCCATTCGTTGTCCACGTGTCCACGTCCCAAACTCGAAGAGTATGATCATTTGATCCAGAGACCAATGTGAAGTCTTGAGAGTCCGATGCCTTCAGATGTTTATTGATCCGGCGTCGGAGCTATAAGTATCGATGGATTAGTAAATTGTAATTGAGATTTCTATGTGTTAATTGTTAATGGGTGCATTGCGGTGAGGAGACGAGATTTGTCTTCACAGGCCCCCGGCTCACTGCAATGCGAGGTGGAAAGTTGAGGGAGGATGTTTATGGAATTGCGTATGGATGTTAGTTTCCGGCGATGGACTGGTTTGGTGAAGATATCGGCTGGGGTGAGGTGTCCAGGGATGTGTTGTACAGTTAGTTCGTTGCGTTCGATGAGGTCGATAATATGGTGGTGTCGGATATCAATGTAGCGCTTGCGTTTTGTTGGTGTTTTGTTGAGCGCAATTTTGACGGCTGCCATGTTGTCAATGTGTAGTATGGTCGGTGTGGTGATAGGTTGGAATGTGGATAGTAGTCGGCGGAGCCACATTGTTTGTTCTGAGGCGAGGGAGCAGCTACATATTCTGCTGCGCAAGTGGATAGCGCGACGGTGGACTGTTTCTTGGATGACCAGAATATAGGTGTGTTGTTGAAGGTATGGACAGTTCCTGTGGTGGATTTTCGATCGCTGCCATTGGCGTGGTCTGCATCAACGAATGAGTGGAGGTGGTGCTTTGACGGATCAGAGACGGGGAGGAAAATGAGGCCGTGGGTTGGCGTTTCGCGGAGGTAGCGTAGGACTCGCTTGAGGTGGTTTTGGTCAGTAGAAGAGGGTGCAGCCATGTTTGCAGCCAGTCTATTGACTGAGAGGTGGATGTCTGGCCTTGTGCTGTCGGCGATGTATCGTAGTTCGCCAAGAATAGATCGGAACTTGGTGGATTCAGTTGATGTGAGCGGTTGGGGGATGTGAGAGTCATTTAGCGGTTCTGGGTAAGGTGTTTGGGTGGGGTTACATTCGTGCATGCCAGCTCGTTCAAGGGCGTGTTTCGTGAGTTGTGGCTGTCCAATGTGGATGGCACTGTCCTGTTGCCGATATGAGATATACCAGCCGAGGTGTTGAGTTGGTTTGCCGATACGTTTGATGTCGTATTTGCGGCGAAGTTCCGAGTGGAGTTTATCTATGAGTTGTTGGTGGGTGGATATGATTAGGAAGTCGTCCATGCTTATTGCGAAGTGGATGTATTTGGTTGGTGAGTGGATGTGGGAGAAAAGGGTAGGGTCAGTGTGTGATGGAGTGTATCCACAGGATTTGAGGAAGCGGAAGAGGGCAGTGGAGTAGATGTGGGCTGCCGGTGGGGTGCCGTAGAGGTTGCGGATGAGGATCCCTGTTTTGTCTATGTGTTTCAGTTCGCCGTTGAAGCGCGGAGGTTGTTTTACGTACACTGTGTGAGACGGGTCGTATAATTCGTGTATGTAGGCGGATTTGATGTCGAAGGCTTCAATGTGGAGGTTGTATGCGGCAGTGAGAGCGAAAAGGAGTCTGATTGTCGTGCGTTCCGCCATGTGCGTGGAAGTATGGAGGGGGTTGTAGTGTATTCCGGGGATCATGCGGTCTCCGCGGACAGTGATCCGGGCTTTGCGGCGTTCGATGCTGCCGTCGGCGTTCCTTTTGTATCTATAGGCCATTTTGAGGGGGATAATGCGAGTATGTTTAGGGACGGATGACGAGGGTACCCAGGATATGGTTTTGGTGGCGTCGATTGTTTCGAGCTCGTCGTCATGGGCTGCGGACCACTCGTCTGCATCTGGGTACATGCGGGCTTGGTTGAGGGAGGATAGTGCAGGGGTGTTTGGAGTGATTTGCCGTGGTATGTCCGGTGATTTGATGTGAAATGCGGCGTTTGTGGTGAGGAGCGGATCGGTGGACTGGAAATAGGGTTTGAAGTCGGTGGCCCGTATGTTGTGGAGTCGTCTGGGGGAGAGTGTTTCTACGCAGACATGGCTCATGGATGTGCCGAAGAGGTATCGTGCAGGGAGAGCTTTGGGGCTGAGTTTGGAGCTTCTTTTGTGTAAGGGGATGGTGCCTATTTGGCCAAATATGAGTAGTCGCGTGGGGCGTGGACGGGTGCCGTGCCATTGTTCGTAGGGTGTGGCGTCTGTGTTGCTGTGGGAGAGCATGTTTTGTTTGAAGACTGCGTCTTTGTGTGCGTACTCCCAGTATGTGTCGGGGAGTCCGGAATGTAGTAAGTTTGCTCGAGTGGCTTCCATGGTGGTGCGGTTTACCCGCTCGGCGATGGAGTTTTCTTGGGGTTGGCAGGGGACTGTGGTTGAGAATTTTGTTCCGAGCTGGCGGAAGTAAGTTTGGATGGATGTCTGGGTGAATTCTTTTGCGTTGTCGGAGCGGAAATGGCGTGGTGGGCGGTCATGCTGGGTGCAGACTAGATTGATAATTTTGGGGATCGATGCGGAGACGACGGCTCGTGACGGGAGGTAGTCTACTATGAGGAATCTTGTGGCTGCGTCAATGAAGGTGACGAAATAAGAGTTTCCTTCTGTGGATTTGGTGAGGATTGGGCCGCATATGTCGGAGCTAATGAATTCTCCAGGGGAGTAGTTGTGTGAGGTGCGATGGTGTGGCCGAATGGATTGTTTGGCTGGTGCGCATGCAGAGCATGTATTTGCTGTCTCCGTTATGTCTGTTGGGAGTAGGGGGAGACAATTTGATTTGGACATCGCTGAGAGGCGCTTGGTCGGTTCGTGATTAAGTTTGAGGTGCCATTCGAGGGTCTCTCTTGCCTTTGGTGTCGGGGTTTGTTTCTGGTGGGGTTGTGGGTATGCTGGAGTGTTTTGGGAATGGGTTGGCGGTGGGTGTGTGGTGGTGTTCTGGGGGAGGTTGTTGATTGAGTGGGGCTAGGTCCTGGTGGTGGTCTGGGGGTTTGTTGACGTCTTGGAGCGAGGCTGGCTGGGGATGAGGGTTGGGGTGGCTTTTGCGGGCTTCTGTCGTGGGGTGGGGATACAGCGCGCGCCTTTTGCAGGGAGTGGGGTGGAGATTTCTTTATGTGTGGTTCCTGGCTCTGTGTCTATGTGTGTGTCACGGACACAGTACATGTTGTTGCGCCATTCCGCTGTAAGCACGATGCGGGGTCGTGTGGGATGTTTGGTGTTGATGACGAAAGCTCGTGAGGGTGTGAAGGTGACTTCTCCATATTCTTGGGCTAGGTCATGAACGGAGAGGAGGTTGGGGGATATGGATGGGTTGGCAACCGCAGGGATGGAAATGTGTGCCAGTGGGGATTTTAGGTGGAGGACTCCTCTGTGTGTGCAAGGTACGACTTGGTTAGCTGCTGTGACGGAGGCAGACGGCTTTCGGATGGGGTGCATTGCCATGGTTGGGCGGGTGACGTGGGAGGGATGTGCGCCGGAGTCTAGTATGAACGTACCGTCGCTGGATTGGTGCGTATTTGGCCGTGGTTCTATTTCTGGGTTCATAGTAGGCATGAAAAGGGCGCTTTTTGCGTGGTTGCCGCGCCTGGGGAGGCTTTTAGGGCGGTTTTGGGGGCTTGATGGTGTGTTCTTTGGGTGGTGGGGGTGGCGGCATTGGGAGTCAGAGTGCAGCGGTTTGAATCCGAGAGAGGTGTGGTAGGAGCACGGATGGCGGGGTGCTGGTGTGACTCGGCGTCGGTCGCGGGGTGGAGGGAGATGGTTGTAGAAGGTGTGTGTGTGTGTTTCTGCGGGATAATCGGTGGGTGGGTTTCTTCTTCAAGCTGTATGAAGTCTTGGAGGTTGTGCATGCGTAGGGAGAATTCTTTGATGGATCTTGGGGTGTTTCCGGCTAGGAGCTTTCCCATTTCGATGCCTTTGCGGGAATGTTTCAGCCCTGTGAGCATGAGGTCGACGGTGGTTGCTTCGTCGTTGATGAGTGGGTAGTTCGCGGATATCATGCGGTCGCGGAGGGAAGCATGAGTGTATATGTAGTCGTTGATGGTGGTGTGGTCGAGGAAGCGATCGTGATCGTGAGCGTGAGAAAGAACAACTTCCCGATGGTTCCAAAGACGCTGCATGGATTCGGTACTGGCACGCAGACCCTATCAAAAATATATTTTTGAAAATTTTTGAAAAGATCAAATCTGAATAAATTATTTTCCAGCATGGCCATGAAGAATAAATTATTTGAATAATTTTTAGTATTCCCAGCGAATGTTCACATCTCATATCGTCCTACTGGACGAGTTTATTCACTTCAGCTATGCTCCAAAACGTTCTGTTCGCGTGCAAGAACATCTGTGATTCGAAAGTAGATGGCAAAATGCTTCTACAGCGGTCAGATAGGGCATACCCCGCTTTTGAAAATAGTCGTTCACAAATGTTAGATGTTGGCAACAGGAACCGCAAATCCAAATATTCTCCAGTAGATCTACCATCCGACATTCGTCGACGTTTCAAGGCCTTCTCAGCAAGCGAGATATCTGTGCAGTCGTTTCTATTCGGAGTCCTTGCGGTAGTTCTGCGTAAATGCGCAACACTTGTCTTCTCCTCTGCTGAATCAGCAGTGCTGATAGCATATCACCACGGCCGTCTAGAATCTTTACTACTGCAGATTCGAAAGTGGGGTCGAAAACAACCTGTGAGTTGTAGGATAGCCGCGACTTTGACTCTGTAAATTCTTCAATAACCGTATCAAATACACCACGAACATCAGCAAGCGTCGTTGAGTCATTTTGTAGTAGTTTAGTCACTGAATCCAAATCTCCCAACTTTTCGCACAGTGCATCAATCTCCCGATCTTGAAGAGCCGAAGGTATTAGCTCATCGATAGATTCCATACCTAGTGAAGGTAGAAACTCTCTTAGTTCTCGATAGCGTTTTAACATTTCGAAGAAAGAACTCCACCTAGTGATATTTCGGGTTTTGGCCCTGAGTGACGTGCGCTGTCTCAATTTTGCTGCTGGTATCAGATTCCGTAACTTAGTCATGAGCTTGTGAACAGCAGATAGAATTTCTTCATGGCTATTAAGAATATCTTGAACAGAAAGATTGAATCTGTGGCTAGCACACCCAATAAAATGTTTCCGAGCTTTGCGGGCGAACGCTTTGTTTGTGGAGCAACTGTCCCCGATTAAGGCTGCGACGTTCTCCCATGATCTTCCATAAACAGACAAAACGAAAGAGACGAAACTGTAGTATTGTTCTGAATCTAATGAGTCCTCTTCTTCGAAAGGAGAAAACGCCAGAAGACACTTTTCAATATTATTGCTCTGTTTGGATACAAATGTTGCAAATACGCAAAGGTAGTGAGTTTCAACACTACTCCAACCATCGAAAACAAGCGCAAAAACAGGTGGAAGAACGTCAGATATCTTCTTCTCCACCTCACTTGTCAATTCCGCAATGTATTTCATCATTGTATTGACAGATATTGGATCATGCTTCACGTGAGCTTTAGCAGTCTCGTTTTCGCAAAAAGTGAATGGTAGCAATCCCAATATGACCAGCTCGATCCATGCGTGAATTTTCCGTGCTTTCTTCGACCAAAAGTGGTCTATTATGCTAAGCTGTGAAGTAGCGCTGGACTCGAGCCTGCTATCAATGTTCGTATACTCGGGGTGCTCAGATGTGATGTGTGAACACAAGTTGGTGTAGCCAGAGCCCTTCTGAGAACATTTTGCACCACATTTGCATGTCCATGACGTTCCTTGAGGAGAATCTCTCGTAAAAAAGAGCTCCGCCAGCGCTTTTCCTTTCAGTGTCGTTGAAGACATGACGGAATACAAAATTGGGAGCTGATTGTCGACGGTAGGGAGCTCAAAACCTGTACAGGTTTCCACCGAGCAATACTGCTGAATTATTCAAGTTTGAAAATAAATAATTCTTCGAAGTTTTGAACCGAAATAATTTATTTTTGAAGAATAATTTAAATAATTTAAATCTGAATATATTTTTGAGACCCTCTGGTCGGGATACCTCGTCCAGATGTCGCTGTCATGGCCGATTTCCTTGAGAATGGTTGTCTTTCCAGCGCCGCCCATGCCGGCGAGAGCGACGGTGTTGCATCCAGGTGTGTGCGAGAGTAGTTCCAGTTTGGCTCTACTCTCTGGAGAGTGGGACTGTTGGGAGAAGTCTAGGACGGCGGCGAGATTTGATGGAACATAGAAAGTTTTTGGCTTTTTGGCTGGTTGGGTCGAAGAAAAGTTACCTCCCATTTTGAGAACGGTGGGTAGAGGCGGTAAGTGATGTCAGTTCTGAAGGTGGGACGATGGGTGTGTAACCGAGCGGAGGGCTGGAAAGACTTGAGCGATAATTCGAATACGCAGTGTGGAATAGAGTCGTCACGGGCGTGGGGAAGGAGCGTCGTAAGGCAAGTTTGGTGGGGAGTGATCTCGAGGAGGGGTGCGGTGAACGGTTTGGGAGATTGGTACTAGACGGGCGAGCGGGAGGGATAGACGATAGTTGAGAATGTGTTGTCGTGAGATATGTACTGGGGTAAGTTTGCAGGTGGAGATAGGTTGGACGTGAGAGGCAAGGGAGTGAACACAAGTTGTGGCAATGGGTTGGTTGTCGGAGGCAGGGGAGTGATCACAAGTCGTCGCGGTGGAGATGGTGATGGCGTTAACGAGATGTGGGAAGCAAAGCAACAGGGGCATGTTCGTGCGAGATTTCAGTGTGCAGTGAATGCTTACAGGTCAAGAACTGGTGTACAGGAACAATTGTAGATTTGTGACAGGCGGATTACACCTAACGACTCATCAAAACACAAGTGGGAGATTGAAGAACGTGTGCGCCAGATATCAAACAACCAGGGAGTTTGTTACCGCGATGGATTTTGCGGGAGGACAAGCATTGAGCGCGACGGTTGTGCGAGTTCGGGAACAGGGAGAGCCGCGGCTGCGAGGGACGAATCCGGCGGCACATCCGTTGTGTCGTAGAACGGCCCCAGCGTTAGTGCCGTGCGAGCCGATCGTTTTCGGAGCGTGACGCCACGTGATATGTCCGGTGTCGGGTGCCATTCACGGTGCACATCGGGCGGCAACCTGAGAAGCAGCCAGCAATGAAGTCAAGTCAAACATGTGCATGTTGGAGATCAATGTATCTTGTGTGTCGTTTTATTGTTTGGTGTCCGCTGGTGGCGAGTATTTATACTGTGATGAGGATACTGTAAGAAGGTTTAAGTAGAGTTATTCGTCATCGTGAGCCGTGATGTGTGTGCGTCACGGAAAGTAGAGTTATTCGTCAGTCGCCGCGTGATGCAGACGCAGAGAGGCGAAGGAGAGGCAGTTTTTCTTTGAATTGAGCGGGTTTCAACGATTTGGTTAGTAGGTCGGCCGGATTGCGTGCGGATGGTATGCGTCTGTGTTTTCGGAAGTGGACGCGGACGTCCAGTCTCTCTAGTACGGGTCCTAGTCGGCCCCGAGATTTACTAGAACAAATGAACGTCCGCGTCCGAAAAAAAATAAAAATTTTTTGGATGCGGACGTCCACTTTCTCTAGTACGTTCGGCGGAATACTAGGACCCGACATCCACTTTCTCTAGTACGTTCGGCGGAATACTAGGACCCGACATCCAATTTCTCTAGTACATTCAGCGGAATACTAGGACCCGACATCCAATTTCTCTAGTACATTCAGCGGGATCCTAGGACCCGACATCCACTTTCTCTAGTACGTTCGGCGGAATACTAGGACCCGACATCCACTTTCTCTAGTACGTTTGGCGGAGTACTAGGACCCGACATCCAGTTTTTCTAGTACGTTTGGCCGGATACTAGGACCCGACATCCAGTATACAATATATCAGCAAAAACCCGGAGGGAAGAAATTACAGCGGATGGTAAATTAAGGGCCCATATCGGACCGTATTTTATTCTCTCATTTACGAAACTGCTCGTATACAATACGTCTCTCTAGAATAGGAAATACATATCTGGTCAGAATAGGAAATAAATACCCGGTTAGAATAGGAAATACGTATCAAGCCAGGATACGGAATATGTATCCAGCTAGAATATGGAATACGTATCCAGCCAGAATACAAAATACCTGTCAGCATACCGTCGATCACCCATCTCCCTCACTATCGCGTTCTCCCTACCATCCGAACGCCATGCACCACCATCCGCACATACTTCAAGAACCCTCACGACCTAGATTACAAAAAATCTGCTCCTTCCCAATACCATCCCCGCTTTCCTCGACACCACCCCAGCCCATTAAATCATCAAGACATGAAACACGAACATGGTCAGCAAAATCTTACACGACTTGAAACCCACTCTTACTTCTATCGTATGCCTGAAAATATACACATACCAGAAACACCTCACAGCTTCATTCCCCATCTTCCTAGATCCCTTCTTCACTCTCCCTGAGTCCTGCCATTCCTGCTTCACCACTCCTGCATCACATACACAACATCAACCCCAACAGTCAGATTCAAAAGCAACGCTTACCACGCCAGATATCTTAGAAAATCCCTTACTTACCTCTCATCCATCCTACACACAATACAAACCATGATCCAAAACCTTGCAATGAATAATCAAAGTCAGCAGTCCATATCTTCGCAAAACAAGTCTTGGCGCTCAATGAAACTTACCTTCTGTCATCACCATTCCAGCATCACCTGCATAAAATCGAAATCAACCACAACAGTCGGACTCAAAACCCACATGTCCCTCTCAGCATACTCTCAAAACTTCCGCACTTTCCTTCGCTCGACACAATACGCACCATGACTGGATAAGCTTCCAATGAATAAATATCGCATTAACTGCAATAGTCAGATTCGAAACAAACACTTCTCTCGATGCATACCCTCAGAACTCACTTACTCTCGTTTCATTCTACACACAATACATACCAAAAGTCGAAAATCTCACAACCAACAAATGAAGTCAACATTCCGCATCTTCGCACCACCGGACTGCGCGCTAAATGCAACTTACCTTCCGTCATCACCATTCCTGCATCACCTACAAAAAATCGAAATCAACAACAACAGTCGGACTGAAAACCCATGCTTCCCTCGCTGCATACCCTCAGAACTCACTTACCCTCGTTGTATCCTGCACACAATAGAAACCATAAGTCAAAAATTGTACAAAAAAATGTAGTCAGCATTCCATATCTTCGCGCAACTTAACTAGGCGCTCAATGTAACTTACCTTCCGTCATCACCATTCCAGAATCACCTACACAAAATCAACATCAACCACAGCAGTCAGACTCAAAACCCACATTCCACTCACTGCACCCCTCAAATGCTCACCTACCTCCTTTCCACCCTTCAGCAAATATGCACCATGACTCACTAAGCTCCCAATAAATAAATATTGCATAAAAGACGACAGTCACATTTAAAACAAACACTTCCCTCGCTTCATACCCTCAGGACGCACTTAACCTCTTCATCTCGTTGCATCATACAAACAATACAACCAATAATTCACAAATCGTGCAACGAAAAAATGTAGTCAGCATTCCATTTCATCGCGAAACCCGTCTTTCAGCTCAATGAAACTTACCTTACTTCATCACTATTCCTGCACCACCTATACAACATCAAAATGAACCAGAACAGTCAGACTAAAAACCCATGCATCCCTTATTGCACACCCGCGAGACTCACTTACTTACCTGCCTCCCATGGTTCACAACATGCAAACCATGACTCACGAAGCTTCTAATGAATCAATATCGCATCAACGACAACAGTACGACTCAAAACACACGCTTCCCTCGCTGCATACTCTCCAAACTGGCATACTCACCGTCGTTCTATCCTCTACACCAAACAAAGGAAACACGACCAAAGAACCTCAGCCAGTGACGGCGGAGAAGTGGAATTCCACAGGTTAACCTGCGGCGTCGACTGGACAGCTTTCAACGTCAGCTTAAGTCCTGCTGTGCATACTCCATATCATCGCCGGTATTGAGATTAATAATGGCCCAAGCCATGGTCTCTGAACTCCCGAATGATGAGATCCGGATCGAGAACATCGGAATGGTATAATCATATATATCACAATCCATTTGCTTCCCTTAAATGATCCCTGTAATATCCACTGTAAAGCACAAACTTATTCCATGAAGTTCGCAATTAATATAATTTTATTATTTCAAATGAATTAATTGAAAATCCATCTCCCACGGCGGTCATTCATCCTTCCAAGCGCACGTTGCCAGCAAAATGTGTGACCTAGCGGTGATGATTGATCGCTCAGGCACATTCCACCATTGGGCTGCCAGAAGTGAGCACAAAACTGATACCCACAAAACCACGAGAACATTACAAACGAGGTCTCGAACGCACATTTGGAGTACAATATAAATACTATACAACAAACTCTACTCGCTATCTCAGACGACGCGGCTCACAAGTGGCGTAGTCCCAATTTTCCGTAACGCCTTTCCTGATGCTTAAAAGTAAAAAACACGTCAAAACGTATATCAGAAATGAGTGCGAGAGTTTTCTGCACAGGAGATGCTGAGCCACCAAATTGATTTTTCGGAAATTTTAGAATTTCTGGGCTGGCCAGCAATGCAATCGAGCTGGACATCCACCGGACGTCCATTTCAGGTTGATCGTGAGAGAGTAGGGCGGGACCATGATGAAACAAGGACCAAGACCTGTCCCTGACGTGTTGAGCCTGAAATCGACCCTTCGTAAGACGCGATTTTGGCTTACAGTTAGTGCTTACAGAAGCCAGTGATGACCCCGGTCGGGGCAGCAGCCGGTTCCTGGGGCCGTTGTGGCCAAATTAGACACCTTGATTTGAATTGAAATTTGGGCTATTCTCAAAAACATGCACATGTGAACATGTTTTTGAGATGGGGGTCTGCCGTACGGCACAATCGACCCGCCCAAATCGATGATTTTTCACAATTTTTTTCTGCCCGAAATTTTAGAATTTCTGGGCTCGCCAGCAATGCAATTGAGCCGGACATCCACCAGACGTCCATTCTGGGTTGTTCGTATGCTGCTCACATCTACGCATTACAGCAACCACGCAGGCGGGCCCACTGCTCATACGAAGTGCACGTAGCATGTGCAGCATGATGGATGAGCAGTGTTTGTCGTGAGAAAGTGGGGTGGGAGCATGTCGAAACAAGGACCAAAACTTCGCCCTGGCGTATTGAGCCTGAGCCTGGAATCGACCCTTCGTGAGATGTGGCTTTGCTTACAGTTGGTGCTTACAGAAGCCAGTGACGGCCCCGGCCGGGGCAGCAGCCGGTTCCTGGGGCCGTTGTGGCCAAATTAGACACCTTGATTTGAATTGAAATTTGGGCTATTCTCAAAAACATGCACATGTGAACATGTTTTTGAGATGGGGGTGTGCCGTACGGCACTTTCGACCGCCCAAATCGATATAATTTTGCAATTTTTTTCTGACTGAAATTTTAGAATTTCTGGGCTCGCCAGCAATGCAATTGAGCTGGACATTCACCGGACGTCCATTTCAGGTTGGTCGAGTATTGCACATGGATACAGTTTTGCAGCTATTTCTCAGCCCAACATTTTAGAATTTCAGGGCTGACCAGCAATGTAACCGAGCCGGACTTCCACTGGACGTCCATTTCAAGTTAGGCTAGTGCTGCACATTTGCTCGCATCGCAGCAACTAAGCAAGTGTTGACAGCACCGAGATGCCATGCAGACAAGGGGGAATCGGCTGCAAACGGCTTCCCTGGTCGGCGGCTGGATGTCTGGATGTGAATGGCTGCAAGCATGGAAATCTTGCTACCGCACAGCGCATACACACTGCAGCAGCACATCACTGACGCATGCGAAAGTTGGGTGCTGCAGTGCGTGGTTGTTTGTGTGTTTGTGTGTTTGTGTGTGTATGACGAACCTTGTGGTATCCCTAGGCGTGCACTGGTTCAAAAAGTTTGGACTGCCCCATCGGTCGTACTTTGGCGCATTTACATGCATCGGAGAACGACCAAGGAGGTAGAGCAGTAATCGCTGTTGGCTGAGCGTCCAAACTGGAGGGCTTGGGGCAATGGTTCTATAGCAGTCATTTATAGGACGCCCACCGTTGATGACTGAGATCCACGGTGGGTTTAGTATTCATGGTGTTGTCCTGCATTGGCGGACGTCGAAGACGAGTACTTCCAGTGAGCGTCCAAGGTGAACAGCTCAGCAGAGGATTATGATGTGGATGTGAAGGCATGGATGAGGCCAGCAGGAACGTTTCTGCAAGATGGGCGTGAGTGGGTAAGTGAGCGGGGAGGGGCCGCTCGGGGCGCTTGGTAGCTTCTGGGGCCGTTGTGGCCAAATTAGAATCAAGCCTATGTCCGGCGGACGTCCTGAATTGCTTTATTTTTTGGGCTATTCTCAAAAACATGCACATGTGAACATGTTTTTGAGATGGGGGTGTGCCGTACGGCACTTTCGACCGCCCAAATCGATGTATTTTTGCATTTTTTTTCTGACTGAAATTTTAGAATTTCTGGGCTCGCCAGCAATGCAATTGCGCTGGTCATTCACCGGACGTCCATTTCCATTTCAGATCTACTGGTTGCACTAGGCCTGAAAGTGTTTCTGGATAGGGCCGAATAACGACCTGGGCAGCACGCACTGCGTAAGATGATCTGTGTGATGCAGACTGCAAGGATTTCTATGGTGATTCTGGCTGGGGAATGTGGTAAGCTTGATTGTTGCGTGGCTTTGTATCTCCTTGCCTGCCATTTTGCTTGGATATTTACACGAGCGATCAAACCGAAGACGCCGACTCGGCACAACTACCAACTCTCCTAGCTTCGAGTCAGCGCCATCTAATTGCAACTTGTGACACTCAAGACGAATACGTTGTGCTGATCTCTGCAATGAAAATTGAGTTAGTGCTGCAGTTCTTTTGGTCGATGCCAATATGCAGGGATACTGTTTACACCTTTTGGGAGTCAAGAAGTTCTCAGATTGCAAATCAAATCAGATCATGGTAGAATATCTGACTTTTCTCTCTTCCCTTCACCACATCTGCATCCGGAGCTGAGCCAAGCTGAGCTGGAGGGAACCCGGCCGCTGACCCCTGTCATTCTCATAAAAATCTTTAATGCAATACTATTCGTGTATGGTAATGTAAGTGCTAATGAAAATGTATACAAGTCTAGAATAAACGTTGCAGTGGTTCTTTGTAGCTATCGATACTTGCTAAAAATCTGTAGCTTTTGCTTCTCGCATGGACGAGTTGCAGTCTTTGTGTTTGTTTCATTTCTGCCACAAACGAGAGGCAATCAGGGTCTGTGTGCACATAGAGAATGATTTAATATATGCGCTCATTGCCGTCGTAGATACTTTTAACAATGGCCAGTACGTTTCTCTCGGCCGCCGCCGGGTACGGTCGGACTGAAAGATCGGGGAGATGTGTGGAGAGTAGTGTTTGGATAGAGACGAACGTTGTGATGGATGGAATGGTGATGATTTCATGCTGAAGCGATGGGAGATGGATGGATATGGTTGAATGAAATCTAGTATTCCGAAGGAGGCCTTTTCTCGAGGAAGAGGCATTATATTCTCACAAAGCATGTAGATACTGGTTTCCAGTTTGGTATGCTATTGTAGCTCAATTCACATCTTATCTACACGTACGTATGGAGAGAGATCCAAGTGTGCGTGGCACAAGTCCAACGGTGAAACAACGCAGTATGAAACTACCACAGATAAGGCGGCGTACAAAATCCTCGACTCAAGGCAGCTCTCAGGCTTTCGTGAGCACCGACTTCGTTCCACCAAGATGTTGCGGAAATATGTGCTGGTCTAACTTGATACGACCATTGGACAGTTTTGCTCTCTAAGCAATGAGCGAAAAATCAATGATTGCGCGTGTCGTCGGTACGGTCTTGTAATGTTGGCTCAACCAATAACATCTAACGTTGAGTTATCCACCCTCCGCCGTGTCGTGTCGTAAATTTGCACAGAAAATTTGTTTCAAATCTTTGCTCCAATTATCAGCTCAAATACGGCATTGATCTCCAGCTTCATCTGGACAGAAACACCGATCGCTCGATGTCTGTCTCAGATAAACCGCAGTCAAACGCCATGCGGAAAGTTTCATCGCTTCCCGTTGCGACTGAATCTGCAAACGCCACACAAAAATTTGCCCTTTCCGCGTCCGGAACGAACGCCGACTACATGTCGTCAGGTTCCTGATCGACTGGATCGATGGAGCTTGCTCTGCAGGAGAGCAGGACAGGCGGTTTGTTATGCCTGGACAATTTCCATACCGATCTCCCTTCTTGAGTGCAAAATTACGAGTCTAGAAATTGACCTGCATCGGCTGCTGTATCACATCTGTGCTAAGGATTGATGATACCCGTACCGCTGAGAAATTGCAGCTCTGGTAACGTGGGGATGATGTGCTGAACACGCAGAACGCTGATCCATAACGGGACTGCTTCATAGGCATAGTACGGAATGTATTGAGACAGCCCAAGCGAATTCAGGAGGGAGCACCAGGGCAGTGCGCGGTGACTCAGCAGATACCAGTGGTGAGTGGTCTAAATGGGGCTACACACGAGTTTGTCAATGAACAGTCTAGTTTAGTTTGGAAATGTGTCGGATGGATGGTATGTTGTAAATGTCGACAGATTTGAGGAAGCGATAGAAGCAATCAGCACCGTGTAGTTGCATCAAGGCTTTAGTGGCCATTGCTAGAGAACTTTCTCCAATGCCCTTATTGCAGGATGGGCAGAAAACCCGGCCGGTTTCGAGATTGAAGAATTCATTGCGCAGATTGAATGAATGCAATTGACGGAGAATGCAGAAGTATACAATGGTATCGTTTTGCAGGGTGACGTAGGGGAAACATGTTGGGCTTGTTGGAAATGCTGAGAGCGATGATGAGATCCAGTCGTTTCCGTCGTAGATGGCAGTGCTTATTTTCTGCACGGCTAGCTTGTCTGCTGGGCGACTGGGCGGTATTGGCGTACGATGAAGCGGGACTGGTGGTGTTTAAATGACATTTTTTGTTTGAAGATGGATGTATGTGTGCGACTAGAATGTAGTAAGAGCATGAAAATGTTTATGTTTGATGGGCGTCGCATGTTGGGGGACTTTATGTCGTGTGGGGCAATAATGTATCAGGTATTTGAAGCAGACAGCAATCGCTTGAGCGCATATAGACGTCCGGTGAATGACCAGCGCAATTGCATTGCTGGCGAGCCCAGAAATTCTAAAATTTCAGTCAGAAAAAAATGCAAAAATACATCGATTTGGGCGGTCGAAAGTGCCGTACGGCACACCCCCATCTCAAAAACATGTTCACATGTGCATGTTTTTGAGAATAGCCCAAAAAATAAAGCAATTCAGGACGTCTGCCGGACATAGGCTTGATTCTAATTTGGCCACAACGGCCCCAGAAGCTACCAAGCGCCCCGAGCGGCCCCTCCCCGCTCACTTACCCACTCACGCCCATCTTGCAGAAACGTTCCTGCTGGCCTCATCCATGCCTTCACATCCACATCATAATCCTCTGCTGAGCTGTTCACCTTGGACGCTCACTGGAAGTACTCGTCTTCGACGTCCGCCAATGCAGGACAACACCATGAATACTAAACCCACCGTGGATCTCAGTCATCAACGGTGGGCGTCCTATAAATGACTGCTATAGAACCATTGCCCCAAGCCCTCCAGTTTGGACGCTCAGCCAACAGTGATTGCTGCTCTACCTCCTTGGTCGTTCTCCGATGCATGTAAATGCGCCAAAGTACGACCGATGGGGCAGTCCAAACTTTTTGTACCAGTGCACGCCTAGGGATACCACAAGGTTCGTCATACACACACAAAAGACACAAACACACAAACACACAACCACAAAACACACAAACACACAAACACACAAACAACCACGCACTGCAGCACCCAACTTTCGCATGCGTCAGTGATGTGCTGCTGCAGTGTGTATGCGCTGTGCGGTAGCAAGATTTCCATGCTTGCAGCCATTCACATCCAGACATCCAGCCGCCGACCAGGGAAGCCGTTTGCAGCCGATTCCCCCTTGTCTGCATGGCATCTCGGTGCTGTCAACACTTGCTTAGTTGCTGCGATGCGAGCAAATGTGCAGCACTAGCCTAACTTGAAATGGACGTCCAGTGGAAGTCCGGCTCGGTTACATTGCTGGTCAGCCCTGAAATTCTAAAATGTTGGGCTGAGAAATAGCTGCAAAACTGTATCCATGTGCAATACTCGACCAACCTGAAATGGACGTCCGGTGAATGTCCAGCTCAATTGCATTGCTGGCGAGCCCAGAAATTCTAAAATTTCAGTCAGAAAAAAATTGCAAAATTATATCGATTTGGGCGGTCGAAAGTGCCGTACGGCACACCCCCATCTCAAAAACATGTTCACATGTGCATGTTTTTGAGAATAGCCCAAATTTCAATTCAAATCAAGGTGTCTAATTTGGCCACAACGGCCCCAGGAACCGGCTGCTGCCCCGGCCGGGGCCGTCACTGGCTTCTGTAAGCACCAACTGTAAGCAAAGCCACATCTCACGAAGGGTCGATTCCAGGCTCAGGCTCAATACGCCAGGGCGAAGTTTTGGTCCTTGTTTCGACATGCTCCCACCCCACTTTCTCACGACAAACACTGCTCATCCATCATGCTGCACATGCTACGTGCACTTCGTATGAGCAGTGGGCCCGCCTGCGTGGTTGCTGTAATGCGTAGATGTGAGCAGCATACGAACAACCCAGAATGGACGTCTGGTGGATGTCCGGCTCAATTGCATTGCTGGCGAGCCCAGAAATTCTAAAATTTCGGGCAGAAAAAAATTGTGAAAAATCATCGATTTGGGCGGGTCGATTGTGCCGTACGGCAGACCCCCATCTCAAAAACATGTTCACATGTGCATGTTTTTGAGAATAGCCCAAATTTCAATTCAAATCAAGGTGTCTAATTTGGCCACAACGGCCCCAGGAACCGGCTGCCGCCCCGACCGGGGCCGTCACTGGCTTCGGTAAGCACTAACTGTAAGCCAAAATCGCGTCTTACGAAGGGTCGATTCCAGGCTTCAAGCCCAAGTTATGCTAGGGAGACATCTTTTTCCCTGTTTCATCATGGTCCCACCTTACATCCTCACGACAAACAACACTCACACATCACGTTACTCATATTCCGTGCACTTTGTATGAGTAGTGAGCCCGCCTGCTTAGTTGCTGCAATGCATGGATGTGGGCAGCACACGACCAACCTGAAATGGACGTCCGGTGGATGTCCGGCTCAATTGCATTGCTGGCGAGCCCAGAAATTCTAAAATTTCGGGCAGAAAAAAATTGTGAAAAATCATCGATTTGGGCGGGTCGATTGTGCCGTACGGCAGACCCCCATCTCAAAAACATGTTCACATGTGCATGTTTTTGAGAATAGCCCAAATTTCAATTCAAATCAAGGTGTCTAATTTGGCCACAACGGCCCCAGGAACCGGCTGCTGCCCCGACCGGGGTCATCACTGGCTTCTGTAAGCACTAACTGTAAGCCAAAATCGCGTCTTACGAAGGGTCGATTTCAGGCTCAACACGTCAGGGACAGGTCTTGGTCCTTGTTTCATCATGGTCCCGCCCTACTCTCTCACGATCAACCTGAAATGGACGTCCGGTGGATGTCCAGCTCGATTGCATTGCTGGCCAGCCCAGAAATTCTAAAATTTCCGAAAAATCAATTTGGTGGCCCAGCATCTCCTGTGCCGAAAATTCCCGCGCTCACTTGTGATATACGTCTAGACGTGTTTCGCACTTGTACGCATCAGGGAAGGCGTCACGGAAGGTTGAGACTACGCTACTTGTGTACCGCGTCGTCTGAAATAGCGAGTAGTGTTTGTTGTATAGTTGTGGAGTATGCGTCTGGTGGTTTGTAAAGCTTGCAGAACGGGATAGGGATGTGGGTGGCTCCATTTTATGAATACATGAATACAAATATTCAGGGTTGACGAAGCGGAAAGGCATACGCTCATACATGTATGAGTTTGCATAGTGGAGAAAATATTTACATCGAAATTTACATGGAAGAGATGGAGGTTTTAAGGATGAGGTATGAGAGGAAGAAAATTCTTCTGTGGTATGAGGATGTGTTCTGTGGGGGGTGGATGGAATCTTGGGATGGGATGGTACAGGGGGAAGTGGAAATGTACGGAGTGCGGGTTTAGATTGGAGTGTGATTCGGAGAGGAGTGCCGACAAGCATATTATGGGGATTGGGGAGACGCTGCGGGGTGTTGGGGTAGTGAGGGCGGAGGAGGTGTTTAGGTGGGACCGTAGGAGGGTGCGGTTGAAGGCCCCGAGAGGAGGGGGTTTTAGGAAAGTGAGGAGAAAGAGGTGGGAAGGGGGTGGCGTCTGTTCTGGCTGTGGTGAGTGGGGATGTGATGGGGAAGAAGAGGGTTATTGTATTTGGGGAGGGAGGGGAGTGGGAGGATGGGTGCGAAGTGGGGGGTTGATATGTGTTCAGAGCGGGAGGTTTCTGGGGAGACGGCGGGGGAGCGGGAGCGTGGGCCGGTGGTGGTGGTGGTGGTGTATACGGTATCGAAGATGCGGATGGCGTGGGGGCATGGAGCAGGTGAGGGAGGGAGGGGTGGAGCAGGTCGAAGAGTAAGCTGCAGGGGAAGTTTGTGGAGAGGGCGAAGGAGAGGGGTTGAAGGTAGAGGAGAGAGGGTATTGAAGAACAATACGTTGCAAAGGTGATGGGGGAGAGCATGGTCGAGGGGATAGGGGATGTTTTTCCCTATTCTGAGGTAGTATGAGGACTGGTTATAAGAAATCTGTACGGTAGAGCAGAAAAGTAGGTATGGAATGGAGGTGTGCACCGTGGAAGCGGGGATAGGTAGCTGAAAATGCGTTCTAGAGTGGTATTGGGGGTGTTTGAGGTACAGTACGGGGGAGGTGAGCACCAAATGGAAGGGGGTGTGAGCGAGAGGATGAAAAAATTAAAGACAAAATTGGAGTCGACCGACAAGGAAAAATAGAGTGGTCGCCGTGATGGATGCGGACATCCATGTCGAGCAAGGCGGCAGAAATTTCTGGGGTCGAAATTTTTGAATTTCTGAACCGGCGCCCGTCCTAGGTTGACATAGACATGGCGGAAGTCCATCCCGAGGGGGACATCCGTGGTACTAGAAACAATGAATGTCGTCCTAGTAATACTAGACGTACTAGACCGCATGGACGTCCGGATCTAGGCGGACATCCAAAAATACTGGAGAACATGGACGTCCGCCTAGTAATACTAGGTGTACTAGAGGTTGTGGACGTCCGCGTCCATTTCCGAGAACACAGACGTGTGTGATGGGATGATGTTGCCAAGTTGAACTTGCTCCCTGATCCAATGGTATTTGATGTCGATGTGGCGGGACTTTGGGGTTGGGTATTTGGCAGTTGCTGAGCTGATGGCAGCGGTGTTGTCGATATGAATTGTGGTAGGTCCGGGAGAGGGATGACCTAGTTCGGAAAGTAAGGCGCGGAGTGTACATAGGTTTTGTGTGGTGTGGAATGTGGCGATATATTCCGCTGCATGCGTAGAGATGGATATGTTCGGTTGTCGCTTGGATTGCCAGGAGATGGGTGCTCCATTGTAAAATATTACAGTGCCACTTGTTGAGCGACGTGTGTCAGGGCAGGAAGCATGGTCGGCATCAGAGAATGCGGTTAGATGTGTCTTGAATTCACGCGGAAACAGTATACCGGTGTGTATGGTGCCTTTTAAGTATCGTAGGGTGCGAATGGCCGCATGCCAGAGGTGATTTGTTGGTTTCTAGGCGTACCGACCAAGATATCCGACGATAAAGGCGATGTCGGGCCGAGTGGAATCGGCTAGGTAGCGGAGTGATCCAATGAGTCCCATGTAGTCATGTGTAGTGGTGTCAAGTGGAGTGGAATCTTGGTTGGGTGTGATTAGTTCTGAAGCGATCGGGGATGTGGCTGGTGTGGAGGCAGATTGGCCAAATTTATCGAGGACTGATTGAATGTATTCAGGTTGGGATATAGAAATTCCTTTATCGGAGTGGGTGACTTTCCATCCAATAATGTGGTGGACCTTGCCGAGGTCTTTGAGCTTATATTTTTGTTGAAGTTGGGTTTTGACGCGGCGCAGAAGGGGTTGGTGGTTAGTGACCACCAGAAAGTCATCCACTGTGATGAATAAAAGAACGAAGTGGGAGGGGTTCTTGGTTCGGCGTATGATGAATGAACAGGTGTCTGAGGATAGGCGCTGGAAGTTCGCGAGAGTGAGGTATTTTGCGAGGCCTTCGGTGAATATTTTGCAGGCTTGTCGCGTGCCATACATGTTTCCGGTTAAGTGAGCGGCGTGATTGGGGTACTTGACAGAACCGTCAAAGCGTTTGGGCTGCTGGACGAATATGTTTCTGTCTTCATTGAAGAGCTCGTGCAGGAACGCGCTTTCTAGATCCCAATGGTATGTGTCGTAATTGTGAGCGGCGGCGAGGCTGAGAGCTGTGCGTATGGCATCTCTGTGAGCAACAGGGCTGGCGAGGTCGTCAGGATCGTAGTGTACGCCAGAGATTTGGCGATCACCTCGGAGAGTGCATCTCGCTTTGCGTATGGTTGGGTTTCCATCGCTGTCTCGTTTAACTTTTAGCACCATTGTGACGGGGAGGAGCTTTGTAGAGGGAGGCAGTTGTGATAGTGGTATAAAGGTGAGTACGCCTTTTTCTTCCAGGCTGTCCAGCTCTGTATTCCATGCGATTTCCCATTGGTCGGCATCTGTAGCAGTCCGGGCTTGCTTGAGGGTGCGCGGTTCGGTGAAGGTCTCGGACGTGGACGAGACCGCGAGTGCAGTGTCCGCTGGCTCAGTGGTGCAGACAGGGTCTGAAGATGGTTTGTATACTGTAAAGTCGGATATTCGGCAGCGGGATGTCTTGTTTGTCGCCGGATTGTATATGTGGTAGTGACGGTAATCTTGTCTGCCGATGTAATGGACGAGAATGGCTCGGGCATCCAATTTGTTGTGCGGCGAGGGATCGTGAATGTAGCCCTGTGTGCCGAAGGGGAGTAAGGATTTAACGTCTGCTTTGGTTTCGTACCAGAGGGCGGCGGGTAGTTGGCCAGTTGCGGAATGGGGAAGGTGATTGTGCACATCTGTGGCAGCCATGAGCGCGAATGGCCAGAGAGTGAGGGGGAGGTTGGAAGTCAGTAGGTTGGCACGCGCCGTGTTCATCAGTGAGCGGTTTATACGCTCAGCGAGGGAATTCTCCTGTGGCGTATGTGGAATTGTAGGATGTGTGATAATGTGGTTTTGGTCATAGAAGTGGCGGAGGTCGCGAGTGTAGTATTCCAGAGCGTTGTCCGATGTGAGGTCGGTTATACGATGGGGTGTAGAGTTGTGTGTGCGGTTTATATGGTGCTTGATATACGCAGCAGCATGAGATTTGGTGGCGGCACAGTGCGTGACTAGAAAGCGACTGCCCTCGTCGAGGAATGTGGCGAAGTATTTGTCTGTTTGCGTTGCGTGGTTTGGGGGTGGACCGCAAATGTCGGTGTGTAAGTGTGCACCGATTGGTGCGGTGCGTGGGTGGCGACGGAAGGGCGCGGCGTGTTTCTTTCCAACTGAACAGCCTGAGCAGGTGATTTTTGGTGGTGTGCGGAGTAGTGAAGGTGGCATGCCGTCTACGAAGTTGTGTTTGGCCATGTAATGGATCTTGCTAGGATGAGCGTGGTTCAGTTCTAAGTGCCACTTGTGATAGTCGCGAACGGTGGATGGGAGGGAAGCTGTGACGCGTGGGCGGGGTTTCGTGCTGATGCGTTGGGATGTGAGAATTGGCTTGGGCGGGGGGCGTCTGGGGGAAGTTATTCTTCTGGAGCGTCGAGCTGGCAGGGGTTTCTTGATGGATTTTTTTGGGCCATTAGGATGTCTTTGTGTTCTGCGGAGAGGAACTTCGTTTCTGGATTTGGAAGTGCGGGAGCGGTTGTGCGAAAAGCTCGGGCAGCTTGTGCATGGTTTGGCTTGTTGCGGTGTGGTTTTTGATGGCGTTGGCTGGGGATAGACGGACGACGGTTGGTGGTTACAGCATAGAGATTGTTTTCTGTGCGTTTCGCGCGGAGAATTACATCTCGTCTACGAGGGGGTCGGGATTGTTTTTTGATGTAGGCAAAGTTCTTTTGGAAGAGAACGTCGTGGTGTTTAGTGATTTGGCTGACTGACAGGAGATTGTGTTCTAGCTCTGGAACGACAACTGCGGTATGTGGGGGAATCTTGTTGTTGTGAGCGGCGGGTATTGTGACAAGGTCTCGGTGAGTGATAGCTTCTGGTCTTCCATCGGCGGTGATAGTGGATGAGTGAGTCACGGACATTCCTGGTGGGGCGTGCTTGAGGTGTGTGGGGTTAGCGGCAGAATCCAGGAGGTAGGTTGTGTCGGAGTGTTGACTTACATCGCCATCGGAATGCACGGGTGTATCGGGTGGGAATGCAGGCATGGTGGGTGTGTCATGGGAAATGACGGATAGATTGTCGATTGCGTTTTTGGCGGAGGGATGGCGCGTGGTGGTGTTTGAGCGAGAGGGTTGTGAGTGACGTTGGCGCATTCTACACGCAGATGTGGTGTGGGTGTGAGTGCCGTGAAATGTGCACCAAGGACCAAAATATCCGGGTGGTGACGGGATGTTGGTCGTAGGGTGGAACCTGTGGGGGCGGTTGATGTGGTATGGACGGGAGCCGGGGACGTGGGAAGTTTGGTGGAATGGGCGTCTGGTAAATCGAGCGCGCTGATTGGTAGTTGGTCTTGGAATACCAAGGTGGCCGGGGGGAGTGGACCGTTTGGTGATGTCATCATGACGTACCATCATAGCGACAACCTGGTCGAATGAGAGGGGGTGGCCTGGATGGATGTCCTGGTGGGAGGAGATTGTGTGTAGAAGGTTGGTCCACTCTGGGTGAGATTCGAGGCCTTCAATGATGAAGCAAAGTGTGGTGTGTTCGTCTTCAATCTCTGGATAGCGAGCTTTTATCATACGGGTTCGGACGTCTTGATGTTTTTTGATGTATTCGGTCACATTGTAGGACGGATCCCAAGTGATTTTTCGAGCTAGCCTGCGGAGGTGTTCATGAGTATCTTGTGGGTCTGGTGTAGTCGCTTTGTGTTTGATCTTCGCATAGAGGAGGTGCATAGGGCCTTTAAGCTCGGTCTCTGTGAAATTTTTGAGAATTTCAGGGGAGAGTGTAGTGATCACAAGGAGTTGTGCTTGTGTGTGATGTGTGAGGTGAGTTTCGAAGGACGGATGTTGGTCAGCGACAGGGATGGGGTGAATAGGTAGTAGAGTACGTTCTGTGTGCGGGCAAAGTGTTCGACACTGATGCTCCATGGGATGTAATCGGTGGATGTGAGTGTCGGTATTTCGAGTTGGTGTTGGATCGCCAGTGGAGGTGTGGGTTGTTGTTCTGTGGGGTGGGGTTGATCTGTCATTTCGGGAGGGGTGTGATGTGGCTTGTGCGTTTCCGGGATTGGTTGGTCAAGTGGTGTGGGCGGGATTGGTCTTCGCCAGAGTGTTGTAGCGGGATTGATTGTCGCTCTTCGCTGTAGTGGCGGGAAAGTGGTCGCCGGATTGAGTGGGCGGGTGGGTAACTTGAGGCGTAGTGGTTAGCTTGCTGCGCGCATAACCTGTTGGAGATCAATGTATCTCGTGTGTCGTTTTATTGTTTGGTGTCCGCTGGCGGCGAGTATTTATACTGTGATGAGGATACTGTAAGAAGGTGTAAGTAGAGTTATTCGTCAGTGCACTTGCATCATTACCCCGCCTGTCAGAGATGAACAAGTGTCTGTCCTGAGGGATACCTCTGGAGGGACAACAATGAAAGAACTGACACATGTTAGATATGTTCTTTCCTGCACTCATGCCCACCTGTTGTAGAGCAACAAGTGTTCCTCGTCACATCAACTCTCGTTGTTACCACAACTCGCAGTCTCACAAACAAAACGCTCGTCGAGAGGCCAACTCCATCGCGCGCTAACATTCCGCCGTTCATTCCTTTCATACCCCACACTTGATACACTCAACCAATCTGCAGCCAACTCCAATCCAGCCCGCTTCCGCAACGCTTGCAGCTTCCAGTGCGTGCAATCCCCCTACCAACCACAGGTAATCCTAACCTCTGCTCAAGTCTCCCAAATCTCTCAATATTCTCCTACCCACAACGAATTCCTTGCACCGCGATAATCACTTCCAGATATCACCAGTCCAACTGATTCTTTCCGATATTCACTCACACAATGGGATCGTGCTTTTCCGCCCCTCACAACCAAACTCCCCAAACAGCTGAACAGCCCTCCAACAACCCATCCACCAGCCAATCCCAGAACCTGTTCCTCAACCAATCCAACGTCACTCCACCCAATCAGCTCAGAAGCCCAACGTGTTCCACGTCCCCCAGAAACCTCGCCGCCGTCCTCGACTTTTCCGAACAATCCCTCACTCCAGAGAGTAGAGCCAAACAGGAACTACTCTCGCACACACCTAGATGCAACACCGTCGCCCTCGTCGGCATGGGCGGCGCTGGAAAGACAACCGTTCTCAAGGAAATCGGGCACGACAGAGACATCTGGGCGAGATACCCCGACGGAATATGGTTCATTTCGCTCGGTCAGGACGCAGACGTTTCGAAATTCATGACCGAGCTAGAAGAATTTGTTCGAGCAGCCTGTCCGGAATTTGTGCAAGAGTTTTTGCGCATGTCCACCTCTGAAAAACCACCAACTGTGCTGGTCGAAAAACTACTCAATCAGCTCGAGCACAAGAACATTCTGCTCATCTTCGACGATGTATGGGATGTTTCCAAGAAGCTGTTTCAACTGCTCGTTACCATTTGCGCTGCAGTTCGTGGCCTTCCCTCAGCGTCTCTCAAGATACTCACTTCAACAAGGGAGGATGTTGTGGGGCGCAAGCCGCTTCATGATGTGCAAATCAGTGTGATTCCAGATGCTTCAGATACTCAAACAGCAAAGCAAATTCTGTACTACTACGCCGATGCAAGCCTATCCGAACTGCAGAGCCTCCCCACCAGAAACAGGGAGGCCGTGGAAAACATTGTCAGGACCTGTGCCGGTCTCCCACTAGCTCTCACTGTTGCAGGTACTTCCGTTCTCCGTGAGAAAAAACAACTTGCCTGCGGCTCCAAAGACACAGCATGGATTCGGTACTGGCACGCACTGCAGCGAAACGTGCAACAACTCGGCGAGACCCATAGTTTGGAACACTTGGGTTTGTACGCCTCCTTGCAATCGAGTTTGAACGCAGTAGAGAAGAAATGGAATGTCGAAACGGTTTGCCTCACAAAACTGTTCCAATCTCTCAGTGTGTTCCAGAAGCAATCGGCCATACCGCTAACCACACTCCAGCGTCTGTGGGGCCTATCTCAGAAGGATACCAAGCACAGTATGGATCTGCTGATCGAAAGTAACATTGCATCTGCAGCCATTGTTGGTGAGAGCAAGACTGCCGCATTGACCGTCCATGACTTGGTTCATGACTTTGCAATGCATTTGACTGAAGGAGATGAGGTGCAAATGTACCACACCAGCCTTGTGGACCAGTTCTACTCGACATCTGAATCGTCCACATCCACTACCAAATGGCAGAAATTGTCAGAGGAGGCGTACATGAGTGAGAATATCGTGTACCACATGCTCGGCGCCGGACGAGTCACAGATGCATTGCGCCTTCTCACCGACTATTCCTGGATACAATGTGTAAACAAGGATGAGAAACGGGTGCCGTTCCGCAAGATCATGTCCGACCTAGCAATGCTGCGCAACTACATTGAGAGAAATGAGAGTGGCGACAACCGAGGCACATTCATGGAAGACATCGAGACTCTAATAGAGACTATGCACAAGTGTATAGTCCCGTTCTGCATGAAGAATCACAGAGAGTGTTCGTTCCAACTTTTTGGGCGGCTTGCTTCACTGCGAAGCGACTCGAGTGTCATCCGACGAGTGATGTGGGGTATTGAGAAGCACAGTGCTCGGCCGTGGGTTCGTGCTGATGCAGGGGTGTTGAACAGTGTAGATAGTGAGCTGAAACGATTCCTCGCAACGCAAGTTAAGATCGTCCGCATGGAAAAAGGTGTAGAAGAGGATGAATTGGTGATTGGTGGCCGTGGAGGGGAAGTTCGCGTCATTGGATGCAATGACGGCGATGAGCGATATACTCTAGAAGAACACAAAAGTCCAGTGCTGGGGATCTGCATTGACAGGAGACGCGGTGAGATCTATTCATGTTCATTTGGTGGAATTGTGAACGTGTGGAAGAAATCGCACCATCGATCGTTCAAGGTCAAGCTGAAGAAGAATGAATTATTGCAGAGTGCCGTTCTGTTGCCGACTCGTAGGGTACTCGCTGTTGGGTCGACAAGTGGCAACGTGCGATTCGTAGACGCGAAAAGTGGACGCGTGTTGAAGTGTGTTAGCGCGCACAGCGACGGTATATGGTCGTTGGCTGTTGGGATGAGCGAGAACATCTTGGTGTCCGGGTCACGGGATCATACACTTCGAGTTTGGGACGTGGACACGTGGACACCTAATGGAGAAACGCTCACAGGACACGCAGACAAAGTCAACTGTGTTGTGCTGAGTGCCGACGAACGTACCATCGCGTCGGGATCTGACGACGATAGTGTACGATTGTGGAGTGTACAAGATCGGCGACAAGTTTGTGAACCGCTGATTGGGCACAATTTGGGAGTTGGTTCAGTTGTGTTCAGCAGAGATGCAAATTTGTTGTACTCTGCAGGGCAATTTGAGATCATTGTGTGGGACGTGAGAAGTTTCTCAACTGGTGTCTCTATAATACACCGATTCTTCGACTCTCGAATATATGCTCCATGGTCGATTGTACTAAGCAAAGATGAATCATTGTTGTTTGTTGGCGATATGAACGATGGAAACGTGTTTGTGTGGGACACGACGCGTGTGGGAGATGCCAACTCGCGTAGCACCAAAGATCCGTTCGTCAGTGACGTCGAAGCGTTTGGGATATCGTGTGATGACTCATTCATGGCTGTGTTTAAGCGGGAATCAAGAGTGATTGAGGTGAGAAGAGTTGAAGATGTCACCGAAGGGAAAGGGAATGTGATCTACAAATTCAGACCGGATCGCTACGTTCATCGAGTTGCAGTGTGTAGTGGTGGAGAATTGATTGCGTATTGTGGATTCTCAGAGTTGGTTGTATTCATTGTCGATATTTCAAGTGGTGAGACGGTGCACACATTTTCGGATTTAGAAGACTGGGCGGAAACGCTCGAAGATCGCATGGCTATGTACATACCACCAATAATGTACCGTTTATATTTCAATGTAGAAGGGACTGTTCTCAGTGCTGAGGCTTTCGCTCAACCTGAATTTGATGAAGAAAGAGTGAAGAAATCGATTTCATGGAATGTCAACCCATCCACCATGCGAGACCAAAGTTTGGTAGAAAATGAACAGGAATCGACAAATACCTTCAGAAACAGCCATTCGCACCTTTTCTGCAATCTACAGGAGAAATCCATTCTGTATTCAGGTGTCATTCAGATGAAGCACAACAACAGCACCATCACTGTTGCTACATTAGATCACACACCCTGGGAGGTGAGTTACTCCCCTGCAGCACATCGCTTCTGGGCGTCAAAATATGATGGAGGGTTACAGTATGTACAACTGGTGGCAGAGGACACCAAGCTAGAAGAATGGGATGAACCGCAACTACCCGCTCTCGCCAATACCACTAGTAATGGCACACAACGACAAACTTCCGACAGCAACAGCAGCACGCAAAAGAAGAAGGGCAAGGTGTTCATTAGTCACGCCGGCCCGGACAAGGGCACCATTGGGCAAGTGGTTTATGACAAGCTGGTCGAGCTGGGATTCGAAGTGTTCTTCGACAGAGAGGAATTGCAACCTGGACAGAACGCACCGAAGAAGATGGATGAGGAGATGGAGTCTGCTTCGATTGCTGTCGTAATATTGTCACCTGAATTTCCAGCGCGAAAATGGACCATGCGAGAGTTGTTATGCTTCCTGAGACGGTTTGCAGAGTATGGGGAACGTGGTGTGATAATCATCCCCGTATTCTACCGTCTTAGCCTTGCTGAATGCGGAGATATGGAGAGGGTGCTGAAGTCTGTGGGCGAGACAGGAAGGAATGTATTTGAAGAAGAGGGATATTGGATTCGACAGGTGAAAGAGGGTGGGTCTATGCAGGATGTGGCGAAGGCCCTAAAAAAGTTGAAAGATATCACTGGTATTGAGAACAAGAATGGTGCCACAAACGGGAAGGGAGAAGAGGAGAGAGAGAAACGGATGGAAATCATTATGCGAATCGTAGCAGCAGTTGTAGGTGCTCAGAAGCGAATAGACGACGGGAGTGCTGCAGGACCCAGCAACAAGCAATGAATTAAATTAAATCGCTATTTGGATGGAAGAACAGGGTGGCCCTGGAGAGTGTTCAGAATTCCACGACTGGCGTTGTAGGTGCTAGAGTGTCAAGGGATGGCCGTCGTCCAGAGTGCGATTTCGGCGCTAGCTAAAGTGGCCGAGGATATGAACTGGACAGGACGCGCAACTAAACTCAGGCTACGGTTGGGCAATTGCCGGCTGGCAACGGGTCTGGTGTGCTGTCCACCGAAGTATCAAGGCTTCAAGTTGCTTGTAGTGGGCAAGCTAGCCCGTGTATGTTGCCCTGCTATCGTCTATTTACTGCTGAGGTTTACGGAAAAATTTGTTAGACTATAAAGAATGTTGTGCCTGCGCAGACACTAGAGTAGGCATGTCGCCTGGTTATATGCATATCCCAACAAAATTACATCTGCTTGAGTGCCTATGCATGCCACAACGGACGTTGAAACCAATTTGGCAAATGGAGATATAGAAATCATCGCGTTGAAATGCATACATCCCATGAATTCAGGTCCACGCTACGCGTAAATATGTGATGCTGCGCTACTGTCGATCTTACAGATTTAGAACAACGCTGTCGAGGTAGTGTAGTTGCAGGGTTGACATCATTTCGGCTAAACTTGTTGACGATATCAACTTGGCCAATGCACATGTCTCACCTCGCACATGTGCGATGAAATCCGCAATGGTAGCTCCGCTGATATGCACCTGGTTGTTTGCAGAGTGGCTGTGACAATGGCGAGTTATGTGCTGGGCGGAATCGGAAAGCAAGAGGGAAGTGGGAAACATAGTGAAAAAGCACACTGCACGGAAGGAGAGCTGAGGTGGGAAAGGAACGCCGCAACTATATTCCGCGCGCGAAAAACCGCAGAAAAAATGCCTCCAATCGATCGAGATCAGCCGCCTGGCGTCCGCATGGAAAACCGAAAATCCGGCTCGCCAAGCAGCGACTACGGGGATCTGCGATCAGAAACGTGTTCGGAAGCGAGGAGCGGAGAGCAGAGCTAATGCGTCGCCATCTGCGCGGTCACGAAACGGGTGCAATGATCAGTTTGTTGAGAAGACGAGTGGGTACTCAGCGTAGCCATTTGAGGGTTTCCGGAAGAGTGGCTCGCTCGCGCACATTGATGTTGACATCTCCTCTACAATTCGAACCGATGCCGGCCGGATGGACTATGGAACAGGAGTTGGCGTAGTGGCGGAATGAGTGGTTCCACGCTTGAACAAAATTAAATACGGTGTAGAGCATTCAGACTGATGATGTCATGTGATCACTAGAGTAAATCGCATTCATCATTCGGCCGCCATCGTATTCACCGTCAACTTGGTCCACTGCATCGCCACCAAACGAACAGCCGATGCGCATCCGTTTTCGGTAATCCGGGCAGTGCTTTCCAGTTTTGCGCCAAGATGCGTGAACCAGTCCATCAACGCCCCGCGTAGCGTGACGATCTTGAGGTAGTCTCGTAATCGGATACCATTTACTTCATCGTCGGCGAGATCGCTTGACGCTACCTTAAATACTGAGTCTACTGTAATGCATTATTGTACTGGTATGATCTTCCGACAAGATGCGGAGGCTTTTGGAGATACGACACGTTGTACGGATTGATCTTCCGACAGTCGCCGCGTGGCGTGTCTAAGAAAGCCGGAGGAGTTTAACTTGTTGGCGGAACTGAGCTGGTTTTAGTGCTTTAGTTAGGACATCCGCTGCATTTTGTTCCGATGGGATGTGTTGCACTGTGATCCTGTTGCGTGTAATTTGTTCCTTGAGATAATGATACTTGACATCCAAGTGTTTAGATTTTGGCGTGGGGTGCGATGTGTTGGCTGTGGTTACTGCACCGGCGTTGTCCATGTTAATTGTTGTCGGATGTTTTTCTGCGTGATTGAGGTCAGAGAGGAGATGTCGAATGCAGTTGACGTGTTGAGCTGTGTGATACCCAGCAACGTATTCGGCGGCCCACGTACTTGGTGCAACAAATCGTTGTCTCTTAGATTGCCAAGCCACGGGGGATCCATTATACATTATCACTGTTCCCGTGGTGGAGCGCCGAGTATTCGTACAAGCTGCGAAATCGCTATCTGAATAAGCAGTTAATGTGCTCGTTAGTTTTGTGGAGTATGTCAGACCTCTTGTTTTGGTGTCCTTGAGGTATCTTAAGACACGGAGGCCTGCATGCCATTGCTGTTTTGTGGGTTGATGTGAATATCTTCCCAGGTAGCCCGTGATGTACGCTATATCTGGGCGTGTGGAATCAGCCAGGTATCGTAGGCTTCCAACTAATGAATTGTAGTTGTAGGCTTTGATGTCGAGTGGTGTGTCGAGGTGTTTTGTGGTGTTAATTATGTCTGTCGCTATTGGTGAATTGGCAGACTTGGCACTAGTTAGCCCAAATTGGTGGAGAAGCTTGTCGATGTACGCTGGTTGTGTGATAGTGATGGAGTCTGAGTTGCGGGTAACCTTCCATCCCAGGATGTGTTCCACGGGGCCTAGATCTTTGAGGACATATTTAGATTGCAGATGTTGCTTTGCCGTTTCGCGGAGTTGTTGGCAATTGGAAACCACAAGGAAGTCGTCTATGGTGATCACAAAGAAGACAAATTTGGTGTTGTCCTGTTTGGAGCGAAGGAGAAATGTGCAGCTTTCACTTGTGAGACGTGTGAAGTTGTGCAGCTCAAGGTGTTTGGATAAACCTCTGGTGAAGGTACTGCAGGCTTGTTTGGCGCCATAAATGTTGCCAGTGACTTTTCCCACATATCCAGGATACTTAAAAGAACCGTCGAATCGCGGGGGTTGATGGATATACAGGGGTTTGTCATCTCCAAACGTTTCGTGGAGGAACGCCGACTCTATATCCCAGTGATGCACGTCGTATCCATGTGCCGCTGCAATAGCCAGTGCCGTGCGTACTGCGTCGCGATCGGCCACGGGTGACGTGATGTTATCAGGGTCGTAGTGTACGTTTGGTTTTTGCATGTCGCCGCGAAGATTACATCTTGTTTTCCGTGTCATTGGATTGCCATTGGCGTCGGTCTTTGTTTTAAGAACCATCTTGACGGGGAGGAGTTTTGTGTTCGGGGGAAGTTGACTCTTGGGGATGTATGTTATGGTACCTCTCTGCTCTAGTGAGTCTAGTTCTTTGTTCCAGGAGAGAGACCATTCATGGGCATCGTGTGCTTGACGCGCTTGCTGTAATGTTGTGGGGTGGCTGAAACTTTGTTCTATTTGGGGTGAGTTGACAGTTGTTGCAGATCGAGTGTGCGCGGCCATACTGGTCGCTACAGGGTCTGTGTTGGAGTTGTATGGCTTGAAATCATGAATGCGGCAGCGGCTGATTTTATCTTCGCTTGCATTATAGATGTGGTAGTGATTTGCATCCAGACGCCCAACGTAGTGATACATTTGGGCTCGGGGCTGTAGTTTGGATTTTGGTTTGCGGTCATGGACATGTCCGAGCTGTCCGAAGGTGAGGAAGGTGGTGATGTCAGGTGTTTTGCCTGTCCATACAGCCATTGGGGTCTGTCCATGTGTCTTGTGTGGTGAGTGGTTGTGGTAGTCAACCGAGGCATGCAGCGCATAGTCCCACAGCTTGGTTGGTAGGCCGGACGTCAGGAGAAGTGAGCGAGTGGTTTCCATTAGCGTGCGGTTTACGCGTTCGGCTAAGGCATTTTCCTGAGGGCTGTGAGGTATTGTCGGGTGTGTCGTGATGTGTTCGGAGTCGTAGAACTGCTTAAGGGAGTTGGAAAAATATTCCTTTGCGTTGTCCATAGTTATGTCTGTGACTCGGAATGGGGTGTTAGCGTGGATCGTAGAGATGTGTTGTTGTATGTGGCTGGCCGCCTGGTTTTTGCGGGGTGATACGTGGACATGAAGGAATCTGCTATGCTCATCCAGGAAAGTCGCAAAGTATCTATTGTTGTGCAGCGACGGTGGGTTGAAGGGGCCACATACGTCTGTATGGATGTGTGCGCAGAGTTGTGCTGTGCGTGGTCTTGGTCGGAACGGAGCCGACGTTTGTTTCCCTATTGCACATCCCGTGCAAGTTAGATCTGGAGGGGGACTATGTTTAAGTGTGTCTGGGAGTCCTGTTACTCGACCATGTACCGCGAGGTGGTGTATACGTTTGGGGTGTAAATGACCAAGCCGCAGGTGCCATTCGTGGTAGTCTTGGTCAGTTGAGGTGAGGGTTTTGGTGGCCTTTGGTCGAATTGGCGGCGTGAGGGTGATACTTTTCGTCGCGGAAGAAGGGATATTGTTTGATTGAATGAGTGGTGCCGTTGGGTTGTGGGTGGGTGGGGTGATCTTGTTTGTTGTACGATTGTGCGGAGAGGCATGAGGAGGGTATACTTGTTGTTGTATGGGAGGCTTCGGCTGTTGTGTCGCTGGTGTATTGTCTTTCACAGCTTTGCTCCGGTGTTGTGGTGACGGGAGGCGGATTTGGTGTGGTTCTGGCTGAACAAGGGGCGTGGCAAAGGTGACCTTTTTGCCATTTTGTTTAATTTGTTGAGGGATACTCGGTTTAGCGGTGCGTGTGCCGGAAAGGCGGAAAGGGCGGGGAGTTGTAGTCTTGGGATTGAATGCTCGGGGTGGGGCTGTAGGGTGATTTGGTTGCCGTCTAGTGTTGTGTGATTTCGGTATGTTGATGTTCTTGGAAGTGGGTTGGGCACGGGCACCATGGCACTGTGTGTGCTTATCTTGTACAGGACTTGTTATAGGGGAGGTGGGCAGGTAATAGAGGTTATTGTGGCAGGGTGCCTTGGCGATTACCTGTATATTGTCAGGGAGAGGGTGTGGCGTTGTTATGTATGCTGCATCTTTTTTGAAGATGACGTCATTTTGTTTTGCCAGTTGTCCTACAGATAGGAGGTTATGTTTGGCACTAGGCATGGACACAGCGTGCGGGATATGTACGGTGTGGTGTGGGGATATTTGAAGGGAGAGGGGACCGTGGTGGGTCAACGGTGCCTGTTGTCCTGATGCGGTGATGGTGGATGATGGATGTGCAACCATGGATGGGTATGGGTGTCGGGTGTGTGTGGGTGACGCGCCCGAGTCCAGGAGATACAAATCGGAAGTGTGGTTTATTTCATGGGGGGACATGATCTCTGTGTGGTACGTCATACGGTCGTTGTCATGTGAGGGGGAGTGCACTTCGCCATATGGAGAGTGCGATGGAGGTGAGAGGGGAGTTTGTGGCATGGGTGGGGAATGTGTGGAGGGTTGGTGAGTGGGATGGGGTGGAAGGAGAAGGGGAGAGTGAAAATTTGGTGGATGAATCTGAGGATGAATGGGGGGTGGATGAAGAGAAGTGTAAGGAAGGGGTGGTGAATTTGATGCAGCATGATTAGATTGTGAGGGTGAAGGAGTTGATCCTCGCTGCTGTTGGTTTAGAGATCTTTGTCGGGTGAAACACTGGTTTGTGTTGTGAGTACTGCTGCCATGGAAAGTGCACCATAGACCTTGATGGCCTGGTGGCGGATGCCTGACTTTGTGTAGCGCAAATCGCTTGTGATGTCGGGGTTTGTTGGGGGAGGGGGGTGAAGCGAGTCGCATCTGTGGAATGTAAGAATACGGAGATGGGGGAGGTGTGGTGATAATTGGTGGGTTGTGTTGATGTAGTAGGGTGGATGTCCTTGTCGGATAAGTAAATGGTTGGGGTGGTGATGGTATTGGGTGTTGGTGGCATGCGGAGGTAGCCTGCTCATGTTCGATGAGCATGGTCGTCACTAGTTCGAGTGTTGGGCGACGACCGTCATGGAAATTGTGGTAATTCGCTAGATCCCTGAGGAGGGAAGCGTACTCTGGGGTGTCGTAGAGACCGTTCAGTATGAATTCCACTGTGGTGCTGTCGTCGTCAATATGTGGGTACTCGGATTGTATCATGAGTTCCCTAAGATCTGTATGTCTTTGGATGTACGTTTCGATGGGGGTGCCAGAAACGTAAGTTATTTGATTTGCACGTCTTCGGAGGTTGGCGCTGGAGTTTTTCGGGTGTATTGCGGATAGCTTGTTCTTCAGGTGCTGATATATTACCGGTGTTGGACTTGTTATGATGGAAGGGCTGACTCCACGCAGTATTTCCGGTGATATGTTTGGAATAATGAGGAGGCGTGCAAGAGCAGTTTTCTGTTGGTGGATCTTGTATGCAGTAGGGTTGACGGGGGTAGTTGGTGGTGGATCGTTGAGATAATCCGTTAGATCGTAAAGGGTAGCATGGCATTCGATGGTGTTGCACCATTCGGTGATGTTGTCAGATGTAAGAGGTGGGATATCAAACCGAGGGGATAGGGAAGGGGAAAGGGGAATGGGGGATGGTAGGGTAGAGGGAGTTGTGACGTTTGGATCAGTCATGTTGTTGACGTGATGGTATTGTGCTTCTAGTTGAGCTTGCCGGTAGAGTTCGTCGGGTAGATTTCGAAGCTCTTCTTCTGCTCGGAGGAATCTTGCTCGGGTCAGGGTGAATTCTGCGCGTCGGATCGCGCGTTGGTTAGTTGGTGGCGAACCTATTGTGATAGCTGTGGCTCATACTGTGAGCCTGGTGAGCGTCGCCGTGATCAATGGGTGAAATGAGGTGGGCGGGTTGTGAATGATGGCGCAAGGAGGTCTGGTCCCATAACCTGACGATCTTGAGGTAGTCTCGTAATCGGATACCATTTACTTCATCGTCGGCGAGATCGCTTGACGCTACCTTAAATACTGAGTCTACTGTAATGCATTATTGTACTGGTATGATCTTCCGACATAGCGTGAGGGCACTTTCCGACGGTTGGTGTCACAGTTTGTGCAGGAGTGTTGCGTTTCTGGCAAATCGGCGACCGATGGCTCGAGTTGCGATGACGGCTGTGATCAAAATTATGTTTTATTATTTACAAATTTATGTTATTGTCTCACGACTGCACTGGCGACCGTTCTTTGGCGGGTGGCTCGAGCGGCGTGTTCGTCGAATGTAATCAGTGCGTACGTCTCCAGATGTTTGGGTTTTTGTTCGACTGACCCGAGTCGGGGTTGTCGAGGCTCGTCCTGCTTGAAGTCTACCAGGTTTGGAATCGGCCGTACAAGTATTTCCAATTTTCCACCATTGCTCTCAGGCCATCATGCGGTCGATTGAGTGCGACACGATTTGGCCGAGCGTTCGGTAACAGGACTGCAGATTATGTTTTGTCATCGTTGATGCGCTTTTTGCTCGGAAAACGGTGGATTCGCAGCGCGATGCTATGCAGGACGGATTGCTAAAATCTTCCGAAGCACCGGGTGTACGATTTGGATGTCATCCAGATGTTTCGTTTGAATGTGTTTGGTGTACGTATTGCAGACGCCAGCGAAATATTGATATGGGCAATTTACATTGGGAAGAAGTTTGGTGCAGTTGGTCGATGAATGGGTTCAACAAGCGTAGCGTGCGCGATTCATAATGGAGCTGGAGGAAAAGGAACAGCGGTGAATGCCATGTCCACTCATTGAGATGGCCACCAAAGCTGAGAGTGGAGACCTCGTGATGGTCGGTATGATGGCCCACCACTGGCGATAAGTGCGACGAACTCGAGGGGGGCAGGTGCGCCATTCCGTTGTTCCCAATGAGAAGAGGCTGCTGATACGTGATGGCAGTGCTGATGCTATGGAAAGAAGCTAGTCGATGTATTGGCGTCGCGGTGTATTTCCGACGTAGAATGCGTATCGCAACTGCCGTCCGGCAGATGAACGAAAATGAATGAATGTAATGTTTCCTCGCCTGCCGACATTGCAATTTTCCACTTGCACTACAACCGTCGACTCGATTCAAGTCCAATCACAGCGCGGCTGATGGGATAAAACTAGACTACATGAACTGTCATCGGCTTGTAGAGTCCGAGGCGGGTGCTCATTTGATGTAAGCAAGGCAGCGCAACTCGATAAATCTGCATTCCAATGCACTTTTTATTTCACACCAACCGCCGCACTCTGTGCGAGTTGCTCAGATGTGTGTTCTCTATGTACCTCCACGCAACGTCCCACTTCATAATCGAGCCAAGCTGCGTCTCGGCAGGTTGCCATTGCCATTATTCACACACAGCTGCCATGTTCCAACTAAACTACCCATCCTCAACCATCCGCGAGTAGCTCGACAGCTTCCACCAATTGGCCTCACAGTAACTTGCATGCTTCCTCCCTCCTATCTCCCACCACAAACCAACCGTATGCAATTTCGCTCAGTCCAACACCACTATATCGTACCCTCCATACGTGCTACCCCCATTCCTCCCTTCATGCCAACTCACCGTCACAGTCCCATCGCCATTTTCGTCAAACCAATGCACGAACAATATCCATTCATACCACCCTCTTTGCGTCCGCCATGCCTTGTTCACGAAAACTCCTGCAAACCATCGCACACCTAGAATCCGACATTTCAAAGGTTTCTAGCGTCGTCTCGCATTCAGCGCCACCTTGGCAGCATGAGACGCCGAGTTTCTCGGTTGCAGCGAGCGCTTCGCAACGAAACGGAGGATGATGATAGGGAAATGAAATACCGCCTGTTACGCAGCGATAATCCGGCTTCTCACATCCCCTATCGAGGAGGCGGAACAGTTATCGTGGTGTATGGAAATCGATGTGGGCAGGAGAGTACAGTGAGATCTGGGAGACTTGCATAGAGGTTTGGGACACCTATGGTTGGTAGGGGTTGCGCACAGTGCAGGATGCAGGTGTTTAAGGAACGGGCGGGAGAGCAGTGGCGGGAGTGGAGTTGGCTGCGGATGGAGTGAGTTTGGCAAGTTTGGGCGTTGAAGGAAAGAACGGTGGAATGTTAGCGCGCGCTCGAGGTGGTGTTACGACGAGCGTTTTGTTTGTGAGAAAGAGATGTTGGGGCAGCAATGGAACGAGAGTTGAGGCGACGAGCGACACTTGTACAACGTGCGGACGTGAGCGCAGTAAATTCTGAGATACACGTGTGCTCGCTCATGCCAATTACGTATTTCACACGTATCAAGTTTCTCCTTGTCACACCAGAGATATTCCGCAGGACGGACACTTGTTTATATGTGACAGGCCGGGCAGTGGTAGAATTCCACGTGTACGACTTGAGAATATGGCTGGCTACGTCTCGGCCCGAGATTTTCTGGTTGTGATGTGATGTGCACCGTGAACGGCACACGACACGGGACGTACTGAGTGACGTCACGCCAGGAAAACAATCGGCTCACACGGCACTTTGACTGGGGCAGGCCGACTAACGACACCACCGATGCCGTCGCCGGCTTCGTACCTCCCGGCTACGTCCCTCCCTTTTCCCGAGCTCGCGCAACCGTCTCCCACACTCGATATCATATGTTTACCCGGATTCATCGCGGCAGCAACATCCCCAGTTGTTTGCTGTCTTCGATTCATCGCGCAAACGTCCTCGCGTCTCGCACTTGTGTTCTGATGAGTCATACGGTGTAAACCACGTGTCACAGATCAACAAGTGTTCCTGTAGCCCAGTGAATGGCCAGTACGCAATCATTGCATACTGAAAACTTACACAAACATGCCCCTGCTGCTTTGTTTCCCATGTCTCCAGGACGCCATCACCGACTCCACCGCTTCAACTTGAGTACTCTCCCCTGCCTCCGACAACCAACCCATCCCCGTCCGCAACCCTATCCCAATACAAATCTCACGACAACGCGCCCTCATCGATAGTCCATCCCTCCCGCTTGTCCGTCTAAGACTCATCTCCCAAACCCTTCATTGCCCATTCCTCGACCGCCCTCCCTGCCAACCGTGCCTTACGACGCTCCATCCCCCGCTCCCTTAACGGCTCCATTCCACACCGCATATTCCAATTTCCGCCAAAGCCGTTTCAGCCCTCCGCCCTGTCAAACGCCCATCGCCCCTCATTTCATACTGAAACGACTCGCTGCCTCTAGCCATCACCGCTCTCAGAATGGGATGTTGCTTTTCTTCTTCAACCAAATCGGCCAAAAAACCGAAAACTTTCCATGTTCCATCAAATCTTGCCGCCGTCCTCGAATTTTCCCAACAATCCCACACTCCAGAGAGTACAGCCAAACAAGAACTCCTCTCTCGCACATGTGGTCGCAACACCGTCGCCCTCGTCGGTATGGGCGGCGCTGGAAAGACAACCATTCTCAAGGAAATTGGGTATGACAGTGACATCTGGGCCAGATACCCCGACGGCATATGGTTCATTTCGCTTGGCCAGGACGCAGACGTTTCAAAATTGATGACACAGCTAGAAGAGTTTGTCCGAGCAGCTTGTCCCCAGTTTCTCGACGATTTTCTCCGCATGTCCGCCTCTGATAAATCTCCAACTGTGCTGTTGCAGAAATTTTTCGATCAGCTCAAGGACCAAAACATTTTGCTCATCTTTGATGACGTCTGGGATGTGTCCGACACCTTGTACGCGCTGCTCAAGGAATTTTGCGCTGCTGTGCGTAAGCTCCCATCTGCGTCCCTCAAGCTACTTACCTCGACCAGGGATCATGGTGTGGCACGCATTCCTCTTCACGACGTCCAGATCAATGTGACTCCGGATGCGTCAGATACTCAAACAGCAAAGCGAATTCTGTGCTCCTACGCTCAAGTACAACTATCGACACTGCACTCTCTCTCGACCGAAAATAGAGACGCCTTGGAAAACATTGTCAAGACCTGCGCCGGTCTCCCACTAGCACTCAGTGTTGCAGGTACTTCCGTGCTTCGTGAAATGGATCAACTTGCCGACGGATCCAAAGACGCAGCATGGATTCGGTACTGGCACGCCCTGCAGCACAACGTGCAGCAACTTGGTGAGACCAAGAGCTTGGAACACTTGGGTTTGTACGCCTCCTTGCAATCAAGCCTAACAGCAGCAGAGCAGAAATGGAAGGTCGAAACGGTTTGCCTCACAAAACTGTTCCAATCGCTCAGTGTGCTCCAGAAGCAATCTTCCATACCGCTGACCACACTCCAGCATCTCTGGGAACTGTCGCATAATGATGCCAAGCACGGTATGAACCTGCTGATCGAAGGGAGCATTGCATCTGCAGCCACTGTTGGTGAGAGCACGAATGCCGCATTGACCATTCATGACCTGGTTCATGACTTTGCAGTGCATTTGACTGAAGGAGATGAGGTGCAAGTGTACCACACTAGCCTTGTGGACCAGTTCTACTCGACATCTGAATCCCCCACATCCACTCCCAGATGGCAGAAATTGTCAGAGGAGGCATACATGAGTGAGAATATTGTGTACCACATGCTCGGCGCCGGACGAGGCACAGATGCATTGTGCCTTCTCACCGACTATTCTTGGATACAATGTGTAAACAATGACGAGAAACGGGTGCCGTTCCGCAAGATCATGTCCGACCTAGCAATGCTGCGCGACTATATCGAGAGAAATGAGAGTGCCGACAACCGAGGCACAGTTGTGGAAGACATCGAGACTCTGATAGAGACGATCCACAAGTGCTTAGTCCCGTTCTGCATGGAGAATCGCAGAGAGTGTTCATTCCAACTTTATGGGCGGCTTGCTTCACTGCGAAGCGAATCGAGTGTCATCCGACGAGTGATGTGGGGCATCGAGGTGCACAGTGCTCGGCCGTGGGTTCGTGCTGATGCGGGGGTGTTGAACAGTGTCGACAGTGAGCTGAAACGTTTGCTGGCAACGCAAGTTAAGATCGTCCGCATGGATTTGGGTGTAGAAGAGGATGAATTGGTGATTGGCGGAGTTGAAGGAGAAGTTCGCGTCATTGAATGCAAAGATGGCGAGGAGCGTTATATACTAGATGAAGACGAAGCTGGAGTGATAGGTATTTGCATTGACAGGAGAAGCGGTGAGATCTACTCATGTTCAGCTGATGGGACTGTGAATGTGTGGAAGAACACGCGTCATCGATCATTCAAGCTCAAGCTGGAAAGAAGTGAAGGATTGCGCAGTGCCGTTCTGCTGCCGACACGTGGAGTACTCGCTGTTGGGTCGACAAGTGGCAATGTGCGGTGTGTGGAGGCGACAAGTGGACACGTGTTGAAGTGTGTTGGCGCGCACAGTTCTACGATATTGTCATTGGCTGTCGGGAGCAGCGAGAACGTGTTGGTGTTTGGATCACGGGATCATACACTTCGAGTTTGGGACGTCGGTGCGTGGACACCGAATGGAGAGGCGCTCACAGGACACACAGACAGAGTGAACTGTGTTGCGTTGAGTTCCAACGAACGTATCATCGCGTCAGCATCCCGAGACAAGAGTGTACGATTGTGGAGTGTACAAGATCGGCGACAAGTTTGTGAGCCGCTGATTGGGTACCATGCTGGAGTTGGTTCAGTTGTGTTCAGCAGTGATGCACATTTGTTGTACTCTGCAGGGACAAAGGAGATTATTGTGTGGGACGTGAAAAGTGTCCCGACTGGCGTTTCCATGATACACCGATTCAACGACTCTCGAATGTTTTTGCCGTCGTCGATTGTACTGAGCACAGATGAATAGGTTTTCAAGGCACGCAGAAAGTATTTTAACTTCGGAACGTCAAGCTTCGAAACGAATATTTGGCGGATGGAATTGTATTTCGGTACAGTATGCGCTCCGCATGAACAGATTGGATGTGACAAGAAATTGATCTATGCTAGCGGCTGTATAGCTCGGCCACCGAGCAGCGCCGGCGGTTCACGCACTACCCCATCCTCCATCCGAGGCTTGCTCTACTCGTCAGATCGATACCATATGCCTTGAGAAGCGCAGCAACTTTCAGTGCCGGCGAAAGAACACTATTTTGACATGGGAATAACCCCAACGACGTTCCCGGGCACGCTCCTTCCATCAAACGTTTCCACACAGACCTCCCGCACAAAACGTCCCCAAGCATTACCTCGGATACAGAAGCAAGTATGGATGGGCCTACTTACAGAAAGCAAACATAGTTGCAGAAATGCGCTCAAGAATATGCTGTTTCTGCAAACCAACAAACTGTCATCTTGAATCACCGTTTTCTCCAAAGCATCGCCACAACAGCCCCCACTCTCTTCGATGACTACCCTTTAGTCCGGGACACGCTTAAACCCAGTACACGCACCAAATATCTCTCTGCCTTCAACAGATTCGCAGAAAGCACACCTGAAATACCCACAGATCCATACGAGCTAGATCTGCTTCTTCGTGATTACATCCACGATCAAGCTATGGATAATTCGTCCGCAGGACGCAAACAGGATATGCTAAACCTGTTATCTCACCTTACTCTTGTGGCACCAGAGCTCTCAAGAATGTTACCCCGTTCCAGGAGAGCACTCAAAGGATGGAGCAAATTGACGCCCTCCAAATCTGCGCTACCTCTAACCCGACATGTTATGCTGGCTATAGTACATTACCTTCGATGTATCAGGGAACCAGTCGTGGCGGCAGCACTCGCAACTGCATGGGGAGGATATCTCAGGGCATCCGAAGTACTTAATCTCTCCTGGAATGATATTGCACTAAAGGGCGATACTCGCACTCGTCACCTTTCCGAGTGTATTATCGGCTTGAACATCAAAGATGCCAAAACTGGTCCGCTTCAGTTTATATCTGTCCGAGATACTGCTGTTCAGGACATTCTCCACCGATATTCATTAGGGACTCAGAGCACTGGCAAAGCCTTTCCAATTACATACTCTAGATATTTGGGCAAACTGAAGGAAGCAGCACACTTTTTCGGCCTTCCCGGAAGTCTCACACCCCATTCAGCGCGGATTGGCGGCGCCCTACACGACTATTGCAACGGAATGGAAGCAGCTTCTATTGCCATTCATGGAAGGTGGGAAAGTCTAAAGTCCCTGCGACACTATTTGTCTAATGGAAGAGCCTTCATTCAAGCTATTCAGCTGACCAATGAGCAACAAAAAATAATCTACGAATATGCGTCAGCTACCACGGACTTCCTGTCAACGGATACAGCGTTCTTTTCCCAGGCTTTTGCAGGTCGATTACAAAGCCGTTCAGCCCCAAAATTCCGCCCGAATCATGCCAATAACCCATTCCAGAACAGCACTTCAGTATCTTTCTATGATTATACTGTTCACAGTCCCGGAAAGGCCCGGAGTCGAGAAACTCACCCGCATAACCAGCCATTCACAGTGCAGAACATGGAAAGGAATTCTTGCAGCGTTTCACTTACGACGAGTAGGAATATTGGTTACTCCCTGCGCCCCAAAAGCGTTCCACGAAGAAGAGATTGGAGGATGGCTTGCAGATTGCATAAGGATCACCGCCATTCATGGAAACAACGAGAAATTTGTTCCCCTCCGACAGTAGATACCCCCTGTATTGCTCTCAAGAGGTCTCGGAGGGAATGGAAGCTTGCATTGAGGACTAGAAATTTATGAAACGGCTAACCGCCCTATGGCTACCATGTAATTGGTATATAAATCGCATGTGCTGCCATGCGTACCTGCACACTTTCTCGCCATGTTGCAGATGAAACTAGGCATCGAAAGGTAACCCATGCGGAAGCACTACATGGTGACCCCAATTCGAGCTACATAGTGCATGAGATACCATGCTGACCTGCAATATGTGTTGCCATAATGCAGAAGACCTGCGGGGATCGCAAGGTTTATTGTCCACACGTGACGTCACGTCTCGTCAACTACAAAAACTAAGATAGTTGGCGAGGTGGAATCCCGTAGCCTTTTGGGCTAGGAAGGACACGAGACCATCTATACATTTGCATAGCATGACCTCGTAGAACCCAGCAGTTCCACAAGGGCATGGGAATTTGGGGGAATCCATCATATGCGATGGTGAAAGCGTCGCTGAAAGAGCCACGAACCCCATGTTTAGTCCAGCGAATACCTGGCAAACCCTGCATTAAAAATGCGTTCTACTTCTTACTCTTCTTCGGGACCCCGAAGTTCTGGGTCGACAAGCGGAAAGTGGGGAGGATGTTAATAGGTTTTCAAGGCACGCAGAAAGTATTTTAACTTCGGAACGTCAAGCTTCGAAACGAATATTTGGCGGATGGAATTGTATTTCGGTACAGTATGCGCTCCGCATGAACAGATTGGATGTGACAAGAAATTGATCTATGCTAGCGGCTGTATAGCTCGGCCACCGAGCAGCGCCGGCGGTTCACGCACTACCCCATCCTCCATCCGAGGCTTGCTCTACTCGTCAGATCGATACCATATGCCTTGAGAAGCGCAGCAACTTTCAGTGCCGGCGAAAGAACACTATTTTGATACCCTCCCTCCATCCCTAGAGTAGTAGTTCAACTAGTCTGGCAAACCGGGGGAATCCATCATATGCGATGGTGAAAGCGTCGCTGAAAGAGCCACGAACCCCATGTTTAGTCCAGCGAATACCTGGCAAACCCTGCATTAAAAATGCGTTCTACTTCTTACTCTTCTTCGGGACCCCGAAGTTCTGGGTCGACAAGCGGAAAGTGGGGAGGATGTTAATCTCAGATATTTGTGGGCGACGCGAAGTATGGAAACGTGTATGTGTGGGACACGGCGCGTGTGGGAGCTGCCAACTCGCGTGGCGAAGATTCGTTCGTCAGCGACATCGAAGCGTTTGGGATGTCCTGTGATGACTCACTCATGACTGTGTTCAACAGCAGATCGGAAGAGATTGAAGTGAGAAGAGCTGAAGATGTTGCTGAAGGGAAAGGTGATGTGATCAACAAATTCGAACCCGATCGCGACGTTGATCGAGTTGCAGTGTGTAGTGGTGAAGGATTGATTGCGTATTGTGGCTACCCCGAGTTGACTGTACTCATTGTTGATATCTCAAGTGGTGAGACTGTGCACACATTTCCGGATGTGGAGGACTGGGCGGGAACGCTCGAAGATCGCGAACGTATGTACATAGTACCAAGAGTGTACCGTTTACATTTCAACGCAGAAGGGACTGTTCTTAGTGCTGAGGCTTTGGCCCAACCTAAATTTTATGGAGAAAGAGTGAACAAATCGATATCATGGAATGTCACGCCATTCACCATGCGAGACCAAATTGTGGTAGAAAATGACCAGGAATCGCCAAGTACCATCAGAAACAGTCGCTCGCGCCTTTTCTGTAATCTAGCAGAGAACGATTTCCTCTATTCAGGTGCCATTCAGATGGAGCACAATAACAGCACCATCACTGTTGCTACACTAGATTGCAGACCCTGGGAGTTGAGTTACTCATCTACAACACACCGCTTCTGGGTGTCAAAGGATGATGGAGGGTTACAATATGTACAACTGGTGACAGAGGATACCAAGCTAGAAGAATGGGATGAACCACAACTACCCCCTCTCGCCAACGCGACAAGCAATGGCACGAAACGACAACCTCCTAACAACAGCAGCAGCAGCAAGGAAAAGAAGAAGGGCAAGGTGTTCATTAGTCACGCCGGCCCGGACAAGGACACCATTGGGCAAGTGGTGTACGACAAGCTGGTCGAGCTGGGATTCGAAGTGTTCTTCGACAGAGAGGAATTGAAACCCGGACAGAATGCATCGAAGAAGATGGATGAGGAGATGGAGTCTGCTTCGATTGCCATTGTAATATTATCACCTGAATTCCCTGCGCGAAAGTGGACTATGCGAGAGTTGTTATGCTTCCTGAGGCGGTTTGCAGAGTATGGGGAACGTGGTGTGATAATCATCCCCGTATTCTATCGACTGGGACTGGCGGATATTGGAGATATCAAGACGCTGCTGGCGCTTGTGGACGAAACTGGAGCAAACGCGTTTGACAATGCAGGGTACTGGGAGCGTCAAGTAAAGGAGGGAGGGTCTCTGAAACACATTCTCGAGGCGCTACAGGCGTTGGGGCATATCACTGGCATTGAGAACATGAATGGTGCCACAAACGGGGAGGGAGAAGAAGAGAGGAAGAAGCGGATGGAAATCATCGAGCTAATCGTAGCAGCAGTTGTAGGTGCACAAAAGCGAATAGACGACGGGAGTGCTGCAGGGCCTAGCAACAAGTAATGAATTAAATTAAATCGCTATTTGGATGAAAGAACAGGGCGACCCTGGAGAGTGTTCAGAATTCCACGACTCGCGTTGTACGTGGTAGTGTCAAGGGATGACCGTCGTCTGGAGTGCGATTTCGGTGCTAGCCAAGGTGGCCGAAGATATGAACTAGACAGGACGCGCAACGAAACTCAGGCTGCTATTTGGCATGTGCCGGTTGGCGAAGGGTCTGGTGTGCTGTCCACCGAAGCATTAAGGCTTCGAGTTGCTTGTAGTGGACAAGCTAGCCTGTGTATGTTGCCCTGCTATCGTCTATTTACTGCTGACGTTTACGGACAAATTACATCTGCTCGAGTGCCTATGCATACCACAACCGGCGTCGCGACCAATTTGGCGAATGCAGAAAAGTGACCCTTGCGATGAAATGCATACATCCCACGATTTCACGTGCACGCTACGCGTAAATATGTGATGCTGCGCTACCGTCGATCTTACAGATTTAGAACAACGATTACGACGTAGTGTAGTTGCAGGGTTGATATCATTTCGACTAAACTGTTTGACGATATCAACTTGGCCAATGCACATGTCTCACCTCGCACATGTGCGATGAAATCCGCAATGGTAGCTCCGCTGATGTGCACCTGGTTGTTTGCAGAGTGGCTGTGACAATGGCAAGTTATGTGCTGGGCGGAATCAGAAAGCAAGAGGGAAGTGGGAAACGAAGTGAATAAGCACACTGCACGGAAGAACAGCTGAGGTGGGAAAGGAACATTGCAACTGTATTTCCGCGCGCGAAAAACCGCAGAAAAAATGCCTCCAATCGTTCGAGATCAGCCGCCTGGCGTCCGCATGGAAAACCGAAAATCCGGCTCGCCAAGCAGCGACAACGGGGATCTGCGATCAGAAACGTGTTCGGAAGCGAGGAGCGGAGAGCAGAGCTAATGCATCGCCATCTGCGCGGTCACGAGACGGGTGCAATGATCAGTTTGTTGAGAAGACGAGTGGGTACTCAGCGTAGCCATTTGAGGGTTTCCGGAAGAGTGGCTCGCTCGCGCACATTGATGTTGACATCACCTGTGCAATTCGATCCGAGGCCGACCGGATGGACTGTGGAACAGGGGTTGGCGTTGTGGGGGAATGAGTGGTTCTGCGCTTAAACTAATACGGAGGTGCGCATAATGTCTGGAAATGTCTACAGGGCCAGCGGGATGGAGGGAGGGGTTTCAAAGAACCGAAACGGATGCAGGGGAAGAGCACGATTGGTATCAGTTGGCAGAAGTTCGAAGACGCGTTTGGCTGCTCCGCGACTTGACGAACCGGTGCTGCTTGGCGACTCTGTCGATATCAAGCATTGTAGCTGCGACGGAGATTCAACCGATCCCAAGCGGACGCCGTGCGTGCCGTTCAGATTCTGCGGTTCACCACTGAGTGTATTGTGCGCACTGTTAGAAGGGTGATCTCCGTCACCGTCGTCCGTTTATTAATCCTAACGTAAGTGGTCTTAAATACTATTCTTTATGCTTGTCGCATTGTCAGTGTAACACTTTTCAGTGTACTTGTTAGTGTTAGTTTCGTTTGTTGAGTTAGCGTCCTGTCTGGAGTGAGTCGTCGCTGGGCGACGTTTTGTTGAGTTAGCGTCCTGACACTCCCCCTGTCGCCCAGGGGCGGGGAGCGACGATGTATTGTGCGGTGTCGAACTCGCCTGTATCTTTAGGGATGACGTGAGGGTACGGAATGGCTGTTTCGTGAGTGGTTTCGTGAATATGTCCGCCAGCATTTTGTGAGTGGGGAGGTATTGTAGGTTGATGGTGCCGGATTGGACAGTGTCTAAGAGGTGGTGGTAGCGAATATCGATGAATTTTCGGCGCTTGGTTGGCGCTGTACTTTTCGCGATTGTGAGGGCGGATTGTGAATCTATATATGTGAGGATAGGTTTTTGAGGTTCGATAAGTTGCAATTCCTTGAGGATGCTGCTGAGCCATTTGGTTTGGCGTACAGCTTCGGATGCGGCAATGGTTTCTGCTTCGCATGTGCTAGTCGCTACAATTGATTGGCGTTGGGATGTCCAGTGTATCGACGCGCCGTGGAGAGTGTGGACGGACCAAGATATGGATTTCCTGGTGGTCGTATCATTGGCGAAGTCCGAATCGGAGTATGAGATTAGTGTGTCTGTTGATGGTGCGCAGGGCATTTGTATTCCCGTGTGACGGGTATGTTTTAGGAAGCGTACCAATCGCTTAAGGAGCTTCCAGTGCCGTTCTGTGGGTTTGTGGTTTGCGCGCACCAGAGAGTTCGTGTAGAATTGTATGTCTGGTCGGGTCGAGTCTGTAAGATAGCGGAGTTCGCCTAGTGTTTCTCGATACGTAGTGGCTGTGCTCAAGTCGATGTCGTCATCGTCCTTTGGAGGTGACAGATCAATTCCGTCGGAGTATAAGTGCTCCAGTGGCTTGGCATCGATCATTTTCGTTTTGGAGATGATGGAGTCAACTACGTGTGGTTGGGAGAGGTGGACGCCATGTTTGTCGCGGATGATTTTCCAGTTGCGATATTTCGTTGGCGTGCCGAGTCGTTTGATTTTGTATTTAGCTTGGAGTTGGGTGTAGAGTTGTGTTATTAGGTTGGTGTTTGTGGCGCAGACGAGGAAATCGTCGATGGTGGTTGCGACTATGACCTGTGTGTCTGATGTTATTTTGGTGTATGTACACGGGTCGGATTTGAGTTGTGTGTACCCAAGGGATCTGAGGAATTTGCGCGTCCCGTCCGAAAAGATACGGTCTGCCTGGCGAGTGCCGTATAGGTTGCCACGGAGTTGACCGACGTGTGCGTCGTGTCGATAGGAGCCGTTGAAGGAGGGGTGTTGTCTGACAAAAACAGGTTTTTCGTGGTCAAAGGCTTCGTGTAGGAAGGCCGAGGATATATCGAAGTGTTCCAAAGGGAGGTTGTTGGCTGACGCGTGTGCTAGTATGAGTCGTATTGTGGTTTTGTCGGAGGCGAAAGTGGCGGTCATGTCGGGATCATAGTGGGTGTGCGGTTTCATAAGGTCTCCGCGTACGGCACAGCGGGCTTTACGCTCTTCGATCTGTCCTGCGGCGTCGCGCTTATATTTGTAGGTCATGGTGAGTGGTAACGGGTGTATTTTCGGCGGAGTTTTGTGTCGGGGAATCCACGTGATGGCGCGCATGTGGTCTATTTTGGCTAATTCGTCGTTGTGGGCGATAGCCCAAAGTTTTGAGTCCGGGTATTTTCGCGCGGTGCGGTGATTGGTGGGTGCTGGGGTGTGGGCGGTGATCCTTTGCGGTATTATTTGGCGGGGAGACTGATGTTTGGTGGCCTGGAATGCCATGGTCGTCATGGAGGTTGGGTCGGTCGTTGTGGTGTATGGATGGAAGTCAAGGGCCGGGATTGTGGTGGTTTGGCCAGTGGTGGTGTCTGAGACCAGTATATTGTCTTGGTCTAGGGCGGCTAGGTAGCGTACGAGTGTGCCGCGGTTGTCTAACTTGGTTTTTGGTTGCGCTACTGGTATGTGTCCGATTTGGCCGAAGGCGAACAGTTTGTCAATGTGGGGGGTTGTCTGGTGCCACTCAGTGTGGGGAATTTTCTGTGTGGTGGCGTGCAGTGTCAAGTTTCGCTTGAATACAGCGTCCATCATAGCGTATTGCCAGTTGCTGTCATCCAGGCGGCTGTGAGCGAGGGTGGCACGCACTGTGTCCATTAGTGTATGATTGATGCGTTCCGCTTGTCGTACCGCCTGGCGGTCCTCGCCGATCGAGGCGTGTCGCTTCCCTATTGGGTACCCACTTAAGGGATGTGCCAATCACAAGGCACCAGCCAACTGGCGTGTTTCCTATACTTGGGACAAGCTAAGGCTGACAAATAACCCTATCCGGGCCCATCGGCCCCGGCCAAGACCCCACAAGGGGCAAATTTCTAACTTAAGCTAACCAGCTGTACATTACAATGTAAGCCCAACTGGCAATAACCTCGCGGGTAGGCGAGTGCCGTTAACTGGGCTCTGGTTGGTCAATAACTGGATATTTATTCCTAACCACTAACCCTAGCTTACAGTAGACTTAGTATAAAACTGCCACTGGAATAGCCAGTAGGCACGGTTTCTAGAGTAACGTAAACTCAAGTGGAATTACGACCCACTGGAACAGTGTTCGCATACCTATTGTTCAACCCCTCTCCGGGAAAACCTTAGGGTTAGCCAACAGCTCGACGGATTACGTCATCTTGCTCCATTAATACGCATCTCGCGTGAGCGCTGTAATCGCACAACCCCCTCCGGGTAGCGATACCTTCTCTCTCTCGAGACTACCCGCCGGGTACCTATAAGGTTCATCTGCTCTACCGCTCCCTCTACCGAGGCTCGGGACACCTGTCGGGTGGTTTGCCGCTCTAGCGGATTTTTTACCTGCTACATTGGTCTCTCGACCTAGAACCTTGTACCCTCGGGTAAGTCTCTTTGAGAGAAATTTCCCTTCACAATCATCTTCACGATGCCTCGTAACCCTACAGCGGGACCTTCTAGTGAGGACATAGCGCCTGCCAGCGACTTATCCGATTCGGATCTGATCGCCGAAGAAGGCGTGGTGATTAACACCCTGCAAGACCGAGCCGACCGAATCTTCAACGAACGGTTGGAAGAGTTCAAGGCTGAATTCAGCACCGTCGTCGAGAAGACTGTTCAAGACCGCAGGGCGGAAATCGTAGACGCTACGGTCGAAACCGTCATGGAACTGGTCGAGCCAAAGCTGATGGCCGCCAGCCGAGAAGCCACCCAAGATCGGGACGCCGAGTTCCTAGTGGAAACCTGGAATCAGGTCAAAGCCGAATTCGCTAAGCGCGTGTCCCTTTTGGAAACTCGTCTGGAGGAGCTTTCGATTCACGGCTTTAGTGCCAGTCCATTAGGACAACAGGAGTTTCCTGCTCGCCGCATCCGATCGGCTGACTTCCCTGACCCTACATCCGGTAGGGAGGAAGAAGAAGATCCCCGATTGGATCAAGTCGCGGAAGCAACCCGACACCTGTCGGACCGTGTCGACGCCCTCGCCGAATCACTATCCCAAACAGGGAATATCTCTCGCACGAGACAGCACACTCGTGCCACCGGATCTATACCGGAAAATCCCTCGTGGGATGATGAAGAAGAACCCCTTGAGGAAGGCTTAGTGCCTTTGAAGGCCCGCGAACCCGCGTTCGACCTAGTGGTCTCCTATCGGTACTACCGACTCAAGAACAAGTCCCTAACGACTGACACCCCAACGGGTAAATCAAGAAGCTTGTATAAGCTAACGGAGAAGATCCGTAATTTCAACGCGTCATTCACGCCGTTCGATGGTACGGAACCCATCGATATCCTCCGGTTCCTCGCGGAATTTCAAGATGCATGTGATTCATGCGGAGTCTCGGAGGGAGAAGCTACCAAGTTACTCAAGTATTTCCTGGAAGGAGAACCTCAACGGTTTATCGCCGCTGAGGCGCGAAAGCGCAAGCTTCTCAACCACCTGCATCAGCAGATCACTTGGCCTCAAGCCGTTAACGCCCTTCTGGCTCGCTACGCAACGGGCAATGTCCTAGCGGACGCATATGACGCAGTAACGCGTATACGGCAAGGGCCGGATGAAGACGAAGCCGCCTACGCAGACAGACTGCAGGACGCTGCACTCCTGTGTGCGAACGTCTTCTCGGAAAGAGACTTGGTCAACTACTACCTCAAGGGCCTACGCCCAGAGGTTAAACACACCGTCAAGGTGACTATAGGCCGCAGTGGCGGAGAAGATTTCCTTGCTGTCCGTAACCTTGCTAAAGGACTCGGGGACTCTCTACGAGCTTCGCTACCCGCAAAGCCGAAGGCTTACCCTACTCGGGAAATCGCGGAACGTAAACGCAAAGCGTTGCTCGCTACCGTACCCGGAGAACCCGCCGTGATACCGCGGACCCCGCCGCCGACCTTACCTTCCCCTACCGGGAACCCAATGGGCGCGCCAATGCAGGCCCCTACCCTAACGGGAGAACATCTTAAACTCGCTGAGAGTATGATCCCCGAAGGGGCTGTTACCTGGAGATGCTCTGGCTGTCGCCAACCGGGGCATGTGTTATACACTTGCCCTTACCTACCACCCTCAGTGGGAACTTACTTCGCCTTTGCGAACTACGCTTACCAGCAAGAACCGGAGCAGGTTATGCGCCGCCAACAGCGCCAGTCCAATCGGTTCAACCGAAAAAGGGATTACCCTAAAGCCGTGCTCCAACGGTCAAACCCTCCAACACGCATGGTTGCGTTCGCCGATGACGAAAATCATCCCAAATTGGGTCCTCTGAGGCGAGACGTTTTAGAACGTAACGGATCTTCCGTAACGGCTCAAGACGTTGCCGGCGCCTTGGAAACCTCCGACGACTCCGACACGTCGTCGGAAAACTGATGACGGGGAGTGAGGTGTCGCACTCCCGTCAGGAGGTGGAGCGATTACGCTACTCGGTGGACATCTCACCACAACCACCTCCGCAGGAAAAGGCTGCAACTCCCTCTAGGGACCAAAGTCTTTCCCAGACACCAACCCTTCGGGTTCCCCCACAGGGACTCGAACCTCAAGGCCGAAAGCCTCATGCCTGCTTAAGGCCGCCCATTACGTAGTAATGGGTTCCATCGGACTCGATCCGTCAATTCTCACGCCCATGCGTATGGTGATGGACACCGGGTCCGGACCATCGGTCATCCATGAAAGGAGCTTACCCAAAATTGGGAACAATTCCAAGTCCCTACGGGGAAAGTTCCGCAACTGGCCGATGCTAACGGCAATCCTCTTCGGATAAAAGGCAAGATAATACTGTCCTTACAGTTAGGCCACAAGTCCTTTGAGGAAGAATTCTTCGTCGCGCCTAAGTTGGCCGTACCCCTCATCTTGGGAACTGGGGCAATGAATACCCACGTAGACGCAATTAGGTGCCGGGCCCAACGAATTGATATTCACGACGGCGGGTCGATAGCTATCCTAGTGATGTCGCCTACGCGTAAAACATCCCCCACCCTTTCGTGCTACGTGGATGCCTCAAGACCCTCTAATGGGATTAACTTAGACCACCAGCCTCATGGCATTCGATTGTCACAAAGTGTGAATGTTCCTCCGCGGAGTCAAGTAACAACTACTGTTGTATGTGCCGGTGGCGGCTTGAGTATACTCTCTCCGAGAGATCGGATCCTTCACCGACATCGTGTCTCTATCCCGAATGGGGTTGCGGAAGTCATCCCGCGACAGGAATTCCTGACTATATTAACTAACTTCGGTACATCCGACAAGTACCTCCCTAAAGGGACAATTATAGGCTATGCCCTTCGGGCACGTCTGTGTTTTCGGAAGTGGACGCGGACGTCCAGTCTCTCTAGTACGGGTCCTAGTCGGCCCCGAGATTTACTAGAACAAATGAACGTCCGCGTCCAAAAAAAAATAAAAATTTTTTGGATGCGGACGTCCACTTTCTCTAGTACATATGGCGGAATACTAGGACCCGACATCCACTTTCTCTAGTACATATGGCGGAATACTAGGACCCGACATCCACTTTCTCTAGTACGTTTGGCGGAATACTAGGACCCGACATCCAGTATAAAATATATCAGCGAAAACCGGGAGGGAAGAAATTACAGCGGATGGTAAATTCAGGTCCCATATCGGACCGTATTTTATTCTCTCATTTAGGAAACTGCTCGTATACAACACGTCTCTCTAGAATAGGGAATACATATCTGGTCAGAATAGGAAATAAATACCGGTTAGAATAGGAAATACGTATCAGCCAGAATAGGAAATACGTATCCAGCCAGAATACGAAATACGTATCCAGCCAGAATACGAAATACGTATCCAGCCAGAATACAAAATACCTGTCAGCATATCGTCGATCACCCATCTCCCTCACTATCACGTTCTCCCTACCATCCGAACGCCATGCACCACCATCCGCACATACTGCAAGAACCCTCACGACCTAGATTACAAAAATCCGCTCCTTCCCAATTCCATCCCCGCTTTCCTCGACACCACCCCAGCCCATTACATCATCAAGACATCAAACACGAACATGGTCAGCAAAATCTTACACCACTTGAAACCCACTCTCACTTCTATCGTATGCCCCAAAATATACACATACCAGAAACACCTCACAGCTTCATTCCCCATCTTCCTACATCCCTTCTTCACTCTCCTTCAGTCCTGCCGTTCCTGCTTCACCACTCCTGCATCACATACAAAACATCAACCCCAACAGTCAGATTCAAAAGCAACGCTTACCACGACAGATATCCTAGAAACTCCCTTACTTACCTCTCCGAGAGGATGAGTGAATCATCCATCCTACACAAAATACAAACCATGATCCAAAAACCTTGCAATGAATAATCAAAGTCAGCAGTCCATATCTTCGCAAAACAAGTCTTGGTGCTCAATGAAACTTACCTTCCGTCATCACCATTCCTGCATCACCTACACAATATCGGAATCAACCACAACAGTCAGACCCGAAACCAACCTTCCCTCGCTGCTTACTTTCAAAACTCGCACACTTACCTTCGCTCCACACAATACACACCATGACTCAATAGGCTTCCAATGAAAAATATCGCATCAACGGAAATAGTCAGACTCAAAACCAAGCTTCCCTCGCTGCTTACTTTCAAAACTCGCACACTTACCTTACCCGTTCCATCCTGCACACAATAAAAACCATAAGTCATGTAATCGTGTAGCCAAGAAAAGTAGTCAGCATTCCGCATCTTCGCACAACCGGTCTGGGCGCCCAATGTGACTTACCTTCCGTCATCACTATTCCTCCATCACCTACGCAACATCGGAATCAATCGCAACAGTCAGATTGAAAACCAACGTTTCCCTCGCTACATACCCTGAGAACTCGCAAATGTACCTCTCATCCATCCTACACACAATACAAACCATGATCCAAAAACCTTGCAATGAATAATCATAGTCAGCAGTCCATATCTTCGCAAAACACATCCTGGCGCTCAATGAAACTTACCTTCTGTCATCACCATTCCTGCATCACCTGCACAAAATCGAAATCAACAACAACAGTCGGACTCAAAACCACATGTCCCTCTCAGCATACTCTCAAAACTTCCGCACTTTCCTTCGCTCGACACAATACGCACCATGACTTGATAAGCTTCCAATGAATAAATATCGCATCAACTGCAATAGTCAGATTCGAAACAAACACTTCCCTCGATGCATACCCTCAGAACTCACTTACCCTCGTTTCATTCTACACAAAATACAGACCAAAAGTCAAAAATCTCACAACCAACAAATGAAGTCAACATTCCGCATCTTCGCACCACCGGACTGCGCGCTAAATGCAACTTACCTTCCGTCATCACCATTCCTGCATCACCTACAAAAAATCGAAATCAACAACAACAGTCGGACTGAAAACCCATGCTTCCCTCGCTGCATACCCTCAGAACTCACTTACCCTCGTTGTATCCTGCACACAATAGAAACCATAAGTCAAAAGTTGTACAAAAAAATGTAGTCAGCATTCCATATCTTCGCGCAACTTAACTAGGCGCTCAATGTAACTTACCTTCCGTCATCACCATTCCAGAATCACCTACACAAAATCAGCATCAACCACAGCAGTCAGACTCAAAACCCACATTCCACTCACTGCACCACATTCCACTCACTGCACCCCTCAAATGCTCGCCTACCTCCCTTCCACCCTTCAGCAAATATGCACCATGAATCACTAAGCTCCCAATAAATAAATATTGCATAAAAGACGACAGTCAAATTCAAAACAAACACTTCCCTCGCTTCGTACCCTCCGAGGGTGAATCCTGAGTCAGGACGCACTTAACCTCTTCATCTCGTTACATCATACAAACAATACAACCAATAAGTCACAAATCGTGCAACGAAAAAATGTAGTCAGCATTCCATTTCATCGCGAAACCCGTCTTTAACCTCAATGAAACTTACCTTACTTCATCACTATTCCTGCACCACCTATACAACATCAAAATGAACCAGAACAGTCAGACTAAAAACCCATGCATCCCTTATTGCACACCCGCGAGACTCACTTACTTACCTGCCTCCCATCGTTCACAACATGCAAACCATGACTCACGAAGCTTCTATTGAATCTATATCGCATCAACGACAACAGTACGACTCAAAACACACCCTTCCCTCGCTGCATACTCTCCAAACTGCCATACTCACCGTCGTTCTATCCTCTACACCAAAGAAAGGAAACACGGCCAAAGAACCTCAGCCAGTGACGGCGGAGAAGTGGAATTCCACAGGTTAACCTGCGGCGTCGACTGGACAGCTTTCAACGTCAGCTTAAGTCCTGCTGTGCATACTCCATATCATCGCCGGTATTGAGATTAATAATGGCCCAAGCCATGGTCTCTGAACTCCCGAATGATGAGATCCGGATCGAGAACATCGAAATGGTATAATCATATATATCACAATCCATTTGCTTCCCTTAAATGATCCCTGTAATATCTACTGTAAAGCACAAACTTATTCCATGAAGTTCGCAATTAATATAATTTTATTATTTCAAATGAATTAATTGAAAATCCATCTCCCACGGCGGTCATTCGTCCTTCCAAGCAAACGTTTCCAGCAAAATGTATGACCTAGCAGTAGGTGATGATTGATCGCTCAGGCACATTCCACCATTGGGCTGCCAGAAGTGAGCACAAAACTGATACCCACAAAACCACGAGAACATTACAAACGAGGTCTCGAACGCACATTTAGAATACAATATAAATACTATACAACAAACTCTACTCGCTATCTCAGACGACGCGGCTCACAAGTGGCGTAGTCCCAATTTTCCGTAACGCCTTTCCTGATGCTTAAAAGTAAGAAACATGTCAAAACGTATATCAGAAATGAGTGCGAAAGTTTTCTGCACGGGAGATGATGGGCCACCAAATTGACTTTTTGGAAATTTTAGAATTTCTGGGCTGGCCAGCAATGCAATTGAGCCGGACATCCACCAGACGTCCATTCTGGGTTGTTCGTGTGCTGCTCACATCCACGCATTACAGCAACCACGCAGGCGGGCCCACTGCTCATACGAAGTGCACGTAGTATGTGCAGCACGATGGATGAGTAGTGTTTGTCGTGAGAAAGTGGGGTGGGAGCATGTCGAAACAAGGACCAAAACTTCGCCCTGGCGTATTGAGCCTGAGCCTGGAATCGATCCTTCGTGAGATGTGGCTTTGCTTACAGTTGATGCTTACAGAAGCCAGCGATGGCCCCGCTCGGGGCGTCGGATGGCTTCTTCTGGGGCCGTTGTGGCCAGATTAGACACCTTGATTTGAGTTGAATTTTGAGCCATTCTCAAAAACATGCACATGTGAACATGTTTTTGAGATGGGGGTGTGCCGTACGGCACTTTCGACCGCCCAAATCGATATAATTTTGCAATTTTTTTTCTGACTGAAATTTTAGAATTTCTGGGCTCGCCAGCAATGCAATTGAGCTGGACATTCACCGGACGTCCATTTCAGGTTGGTCGAGTATTGCACATGGATACAGTTTTGCAGCTATTTCTCAGCCCAACATTTTAGAATTTCAGGGCTGACCAGCAATGTAACCGAGCCGGACTTCCACTGGACGTCCATTTCAAGCTAGGCGAGTGCTGCACATTTGCTCGCATCGCAGCAACTAAGCAAGTGTTGAGAGCACCGAGATGCCATGCAGACAAGAGGGAATCGGCTGCAAACGGCTTCCCTGGTCGGCGGCTGGATGTCTGGATGTGAATGGCTGCAAGCATGGAAATCTTGCTACCGCACGGCGCATACACACTGCAGCAGCACATCACTGACGCATGCGAAAGTTGGGTGCTGCAGTGCGTGGTTGTTTGTGTGTTTGTGTGTGTATGACGAACCTTGTGGTATCCCTAGGCGTGCACTGGTGCAAAAAGTTTGGACTGCCCCATCGGTCGTACTTTGACGCATTTACATGCATCGGAGAACGACCAAGGAGGTAGAGCAGCAATCGCTGTTGGCTGAGCGTCCAAACTAGAGGGCTTTGGGCAATGGTTCTATAGCAGTCATTTAAAGGACGCCCACCGTTGATGACTGAGATCCACGGTGTGTTTAGTATTCATGGTGTTGTCCTGCATTGGCGGACGTCGAAGACGAGTACTTCCAGTGAGCGTCCAAGGTGAACAGCTCAGCAGAGGATTATGATGTGGATGTGAAGGCATGGATGAGGCCAGCAGGAACGTTTCTGCAAGATGGGCGTGAGTGGGTAAGTGAGCGGGAGGGGCCGCTCGGGGCGCTTGGTAGCCTCTGGGGCCGTTGTGGCCAAATTAGAATCAAGCCTATGTCCGGCGGACGTCCTGAATTGCTTTATTTTTTGGGCTATTCTCAAAAACATGCACATGTGAACATGTTTTTGAGATGGGGGTGTGCCGTACGGCACTTTTGACCGCCCAAATCGATGTATTTTTGCATTTTTTTTCTGACTGAAATTTTAGAATTTCTGGGCTCGCCAGCAATGCAATTGCGCTGGTCATTCATCGGACGTCTATATGTGCTCAAGCGATTGCTGTCTGCTTCAAATACTTGAGACATTATTGCCCCACACGACATAAAGTCCCCCAACATGCGACGCCCATCAAACATAAACAATTTCATCCTCTTACTACATTCTAGTCGCACACATACATCCATCTCCAAAAAAAAATGTCATTTAAACACCACCAGTTCCGCTTCATCGTACGCCAATACCGCCCAGTCGCCCAGCAGACAAGCTAGCCGTGCAGAAAATAAGCACCGCCATCTACGACGGAAACGACTGGATCTCATCATCGCTCTCAGCATTTCCAACAAGCCCAACATGTTTCCCCTACGTCACCCTCCAAAACGATACCATTGTATACTTCTGCATTCTCCGTCAATTGCATTCATTCAATCTGCGCAATGAATTCTTCAATCTCGAAGCCGGCCGGGTTTTCTGCCTATCCTGCAATAATGGCATTGGAGAAAGTTCTCTAGCAATGGCCACTAAAGCCTTGATGCAACTACACGGTGCTGATTGCTTCTATCGCTTCCTCAAATCTGTCGACATTTACAACATACCATCCATCCGACACATTTCCAAACTAAAATAGACTGTTCATTGACAAACTCGTGTGTAGCCCCATTTAGACCACTCACCACTGGTATCTGCTGAGTCACCGCGCACTGCCCTGGTGCTCCCTCCTGAATTCGCTTGGGCTGTCTCAATACATTCCGTACTATGCCTATGAAGCAGTCCCGTTATGGATCAGCGTTCTGCGTGTTCAGCACATCATCCCCACGTTACCAGAGCTGCAATTTCTCAGCGGTACGGGTATCATCAATCCTTAGCACAGATGTGATACAGCAGCCGATGCAGGTCAATTTCTAGACTCATAATTTTGCACTCAAGAAGGGAGATCGGTATGGAAATTGTCCAGGCATAACAAACCGCCTGTCCTGCTCTCCTGCAGAGCAAGCTCCATCGATCCAGTTGATCAGGAACCTGGCGACATGTACTCGGCGTTCGTTCCGGACGCGGAAAGGGCAAATTGTTGTGTGGCGTTTGCAGATTCAGTCGCAACGGGAAGCGATGAAACTTTCCGCATGGCGTTTGACGGCGGTTTATCTGAGACAGACATCGCGCGATCGGTGTTTCTGTCCAGATGAAGCTGGAGATCAATGCCGTATTTGAGCTGATAATTGGAGCAAAGATTTGAAACAAATTTTCTGTGCAAATTTACGACGCGACACGGCAGAGGGTGGATAACTCAACGTTAGATGTTATTGGTTGAGCCAACATTACAAGACCGTACCGACGACACGCGCAATCATTGATTTTTCGCTCATTGCTTAGAGAGCAAAACTGTCCAATGGTCGTATCAAGTTAGACCAGCACATATTTCCGCAACATCTTGGTGGAACGAAGTCGGTGCTCACGAAAGCCTGAGAGCTGCCTTGAGTCGAGGCTTTTGTACGCCGCCTTATCTGTGGTAGTTTCATACTGCGTTGTTTCACCATTGGACTTGTGCCACGCACACTTGGATCTCTCTCCATACGTACGTGTAGATAAGATGTGAATTGAGCTACAATAGCATACCAAACTGGAAACCAGTATCTACATGCTTTGTGAGAATATAATGCCTCTTCCTCGAGAAAAGGCCTCCTTCGGAGTACTAGATTTCATCCAACCATATCCATCCATCTCCCATCGCTTCAGCATGAAATCATCACCTTCCATCCATCGCAACGTGCGTCTCTATCCAAACACCACTCTCCACACATCTCCCCGATCTTTCAGTCCGACCGTACCCGGCGGCGGCCGAGAGTAACGTACTGGCCATTGTTAAAAGCATCTACGACGGCAATGAGCGCATATATTAAATCCTTCTCTATGTGAACAGAGACCCTGATTGCCTCTCGTTTGTGGCAGAAATCAAACAAACACAAAGTGGGAGGATTTGTCTTGTTCCGACACCTGTCAAACCCCGATGCGCAGCACCAGGTAATCTGAATTGAAGGCGGTCGTATGCGGCCTGGAGCTCGGAGCCACGGTGCAAAATATGAAACAATACGTTTTGTAACCCCCCTACTGCAACTCGTCCATGCGAGAAGCAAAAGCTGCAGATTTTTAGCAAGTATCGATAGCTACAAAAAACCACTGCAACGTTTATTCCAGACTTGTATACATTTTCATTAGCAATTACATTACCAAACACGAATAGTATTGCATTAAGATTTTTATGAGAATGACAGGGGTCAGCGGCCGGGTTCCCTCCAGCTCAGCTTAGCTCAGCTCCGGATGCAGATGTGGTGAAGGGAAGAGAGAACAGTCAGATATTCTACCATAATCTGATTTGATTTGCAATCCGAGAACTTCTTGACTCCCAAATGGTGTAAACAGTATCCCTGCATATTGGCATCGACCAAAAGAACTGCAGCACTAACTCAATTTTCATTGCAGAGATCAGCACAACGTATTCGTCTTGAGTGTCACAAGTTGCTCTTAGATGGCGCTAGCTCGAAGCTAGGAGAGTTGGTAGTTGTGCCGAGTCGGCGTCTTCGGTTTGATCGCTCGTGTGAATCATTTATGATATGATATGATATCCAAGCAAAATGGCAGGCAAGGAGATACAAAGCCACGCAACAATCAAGCTTACCACATTCCCCAGCCAGAATCACCATAGCAATCCTTGCAGTCTGCATCCCACAGATCATCTTACGCAGTGCGTGCTGCCCAGGTCGTTATTCGGCCCTATCCAGAAACACTTTCAGGCCTAGTGCAACCAGTAGATCTGAAATGGAAATGGACGTCCGGTGAATGACCAGCGCAATTGCATTGCTGGCGAGCCCAGAAATTCTAAAATTTCAGTCAGAAAAAAAATGCAAAAATACATCGATTTGGGCGGTCAAAAGTGCCGTACGGCACACCCCCATCTCAAAAAACATGTTCACATGTGCATGTTTTTGAGAATAGCCCAAAAAATAAAGCAATTCAGGACGTCCGCCGGACATAGGCTTGATTCTAATTTGGCCACAACGGCCCCAGAGGCTACCAAGCGCCCCGAGCGGCCCCTCCCCGCTCACTTACCCACTCACGCCCATCTTGCAGAAACGTTCCTGCTGGCCTCATCCATGCCTTCACATCCACATCATAATCCTCTGCTGAGCTGTTCACCTTGGACGCTCACTGGAAGTACTCGTCTTCGACGTCCGCCAATGCAGGACAACACCATGAATACTAAACACACCGTGGATCTCAGTCATCAACGGTGGGCGTCCTTTAAATGACTGCTATAGAACCATTGCCCAAAGCCCTCTAGTTTGGACGCTCAGCCAACAGCGATTGCTGCTCTACCTCCTTGGTCGTTCTCCGATGCATGTAAATGCGTCAAAGTACGACCGATGGGGCAGTCCAAACTTTTTGCACCAGTGCACGCCTAGGGATACCACAAGGTTCGTCATACACACACAAACACACAAACAACCACGCACTGCAGCACCCAACTTTCGCATGCGTCAGTGATGTGCTGCTGCAGTGTGTATGCGCCGTGCGGTAGCAAGATTTCCATGCTTGCAGCCATTCACATCCAGACATCCAGCCGCCGACCAGGGAAGCCGTTTGCAGCCGATTCCCTCTTGTCTGCATGGCATCTCGGTGCTCTCAACACTTGCTTAGTTGCTGCGATGCGAGCAAATGTGCAGCACTCGCCTAGCTTGAAATGGACGTCCAGTGGAAGTCCGGCTCGGTTACATTGCTGGTCAGCCCTGAAATTCTAAAATGTTGGGCTGAGAAATAGCTGCAAAACTGTATCCATGTGCAATACTCGACCAACCTGAAATGGACGTCCGGTGAATGTCCAGCTCAATTGCATTGCTGGCGAGCCCAGAAATTCTAAAATTTCAGTCAGAAAAAAAATTGCAAAATTATATCGATTTGGGCGGTCGAAAGTGCCGTACGGCACACCCCCATCTCAAAAACATGTTCACATGTGCATGTTTTTGAGAATGGCTCAAAATTCAACTCAAATCAAGGTGTCTAATCTGGCCACAACGGCCCCAGAAGAAGCCATCCGACGCCCCGAGCGGGGCCATCGCTGGCTTCTGTAAGCATCAACTGTAAGCAAAGCCACATCTCACGAAGGATCGATTCCAGGCTCAGGCTCAATACGCCAGGGCGAAGTTTTGGTCCTTGTTTCGACATGCTCCCACCCCACTTTCTCACGACAAACACTACTCATCCATCGTGCTGCACATACTACGTGCACTTCGTATGAGCAGTGGGCCCGCCTGCGTGGTTGCTGTAATGCGTGGATGTGAGCAGCACACGAACAACCCAGAATGGACGTCTGGTGGATGTCCGGCTTAATTACATTGCTGGCTAGCCCAGAAATTCTAAAATTTCGGGCAGAAAAAATTGTGAAAAATCAACGATTTGGGCGGGTCGATTGTGCCGTACGGCACACCCCCATCTCAAAAACATGTTCACATGTGCATGTTTTTGAGAATAGCCCAAATTTTAATTCAAATCAGGGTGTCTAATTTGGCCACAACGGCCCCAGGAACCGGCCGCCGCCCCGAGTGGGGCCATCACTGGCTTCTGTAAGCACTAACTGTGAGGCTAAATGGCGCCGAAAGATGGGTCGATTCCAGGCTTTAAGCCTAAGTTATGCTAGGGAGAAATCTTCTTCCGTGTTTCATAATGGTCCCGCCTTACTCCCTCAACACAAACACTACTCACCCATCACGTTACTCATATTCCGTGCACTTTGTATTAGTAGTGAGCCCGCTGGCTTAGTTTTCTGCAATGCGTCGATGTAGGCAGCACACGACTAACCTGAATTGGACGTCCGGCGGATGTCCAGCTCAGATGCATTGCTGGCCAGCCCAGAAATTCTAAAATTTCGGGCACAAAAAAATCTTGCAAAAATCAACGATTTGGGCGGGTCGATTGTGCCGTACGGCACACCCCCATCTCAAAAACATGTTCACATGTGCATGTTTTGAGAATAGCCCAAATTTTAACTCAAATCAGGGTGTTCCCCGGATAAAGGGGTGCTCGCAGCCGCCCAAAACCCGCCTAGCTTGACAGCTGTAATTTTAACACATTACACATCAAGGACACTGCCTGCTTCACGCCACCTCGTCAGGTTTCGAGAGCCCGACTCGGGCCCATTCCGAACGGACACTCACATCTCGATTGCCTCTCTTGCATTCCAGCGGTCACGATAGGTGTGTACCTAACAAAATTTCGGTTGTATTGTGTTATTATTTCCAGCGATTGGCGTTCACGACCATTCTTCAACGTGAAACATACCATCCACATCACTCAATACGTCAACGTCAACCATCTCTTTTCCTTTCCAACTCAACAACCATGGCGGATACGCATTTCAGCAGTTTGTTTTCAACGGTTTGCGGCGATCAAGTGAGCGCGTCAGCGGAGTCGCGCGGACTCAAGCGCGGGCGTCGATGTCAATTTGTTTGCGGACGTGGACGGTGCGGCTGTGCATATTGGGACGGCTTCGGTGAGCACTGCTGGTGGCGATGTTGGCCTTCCGCGCACGCTGCACAACCACCAGCTGCCGGAAACCGACGAGGCGGACTATATCGTCGTGCGCAACATTGCGACTAAGGACAAGTTCAAGGACCTCCCGTTCCCGTACATGTTTGATGGCGCCGAGGGACCGCCGGAGACGATGGGTGGAGCATACGCCGCGGCGTTTTACCCTTGGGATACTCGGATGATGCGCCCCGCGCTGCGGAGGATGGCCCTAGCGACATTCGTACCCCTGCTGCAGCGTCAAACTTCAACGCAGCGACGAACCAGGCCAGCTCGGGACGGATGCCCAGTACCGGTCCGGCAGGCGAAATCACTGGTTCGGGGGGTACGAAGCATCCAGCACGCTCCGTCCCGGTTTCGGGAGGCACGAAGCATCCAGCACGCTCCGTCCCGGTTTCGGAGGCACGAAGCGCCCTGTTCGCTCTGCCAGAGCCTCCAGTGGAGGCACGAAGCACCCTGCTCGCTCCAACGTCACCGAAGCTACTACGCAGGACGTAACCGAGGTGGACGACGAACCGGAGGTGGCGGAGAGCATTCGTGAGCAGCAGGGGACGCAAATTACGGTGCCCAA
>JALQPE010001847.1:0-21003 GCA_030407315.1 Asparagopsis taxiformis
AGTCATCCCGCGACAGGAATTCCTGACTATATTAACTAACTTCGGTACATCCGACAAGTACCTCCTAAAGGGAACAATTATAGGCTATGCCCTTCGGGCACGTCTGTGTTTTCGGAAGTGGACGCGGACGTCCAGTCTCTCTAGTACGGGTCCTAGTCGGCCCCGAGATTTACTAGAACAAATGAACGTCCGCGTCCAAAAAAAAATAAAAATTTTTGGATGCGGACATCCACTTTCTCTAGTACGTTTGGCGGAATACTAGGACCCGACATCCACTTTCTCTAGTACATATGGCGGAATACTAGGACCCGACATCCACTTTCTCTAGTACGTTTGGCGGAATACTAGGACCCGACATCCAGTATACAATATATCAGCGAAAACCGGGAGGGAAGAAATTACAGCGGATGGTAAATTCAGGTCCCATATCGGACCGTATTTTATTCTCTCATTTAGGAAACTGCTCGTATACAACACGTCTCTCTAGAATAGGGAATACATATCTGGTCAGAATAGGAAATAAATACCCGGTTAGAATAGGAAATACGTATCCAGCCAGAATAGGAAATACGTATCCAGCCAGAATACGAAATACGTATCCAGCCAGAATACGAAATACGTATCCAGCCAGAATACAAAATACCTGTCAGCATATCGTCGATCACCCATCTCCCTCACTATCACGTTCTCCCTACCATCCGAACGCCATGCACCACCATCCGCACATACTGCAAGAACCCTCACGACCTAGATTACAAAAATCCGCTCCTTCCCAATTCCATCCCCGCTTTCCTCGACACCACCCCAGCCCATTACATCATCAAGACATCAAACACGAACATGGTCAGCAAAATCTTACACCACTTGAAACCCACTCTCACTTCTATCGTATGCCCCAAATATACACATACAGAAACACCTCACAGCTTCATTCCCCATCTTCCTACATCCCTTCTTCACTCTCCTTCAGTCCTGCCGTTCCTGCTTCACCACTCCTGCATCACATACAAAACATCAACCCCAACAGTCAGATTCAAAGCAACGCTTACCACGACAGATATCCTAGAAACTCCTTACTTACCTCTCCTGAGTGAATCATCCATCCTACACAAAATACAAACCATGATCCAAAAACCTGCAATGAATAATCAAAGTCAGCAGTCCATATCTTCGCAAAACAAGTCTTGGTGCTCAATGAAACTTACCTTCCGTCATCACCATTCCTGCATCACCTACACAATATCGGAATCAACCACAACAGTCAGACCCGAAACCAACCTTCCCTCGCTGCTTACTTTCAAAACTCGCACACTTACCTTCGCTCCACACAATACACACCATGACTCAATAGGCTTCCAATGAAAAATATCGCATCAACGGAAATAGTCAGACTCAAAACCAAGCTTCCCTCGCTGCTTACTTTCAAAACTCGCACACTTACCTTACCCGTTCCATCCTGCACACAATAAAAACCATATATCACGTAATCGTGTAGCCAAGAAAAGTAGTCAGCATTCCGCATCTTCGCACAACCGGTCTGGGCGCCCAATGTGACTTACCTTCCGTCATCACTATTCCTCCATCACCTACGCAACATCGGAATCAATCGCAACAGTCAGATTGAAAACCAACGTTTCCCTCGCTACATACCCTGAGAACTCGCAAATGTACCTCTCATCCATCCTACACACAATACAAACCATGATCCAAAAACCTTGCAATGAATAATCATAGTCAGCAGTCCATATCTTCGCAAAACACATCCTGGCGCTCAATGAAACTTACCTTCTGTCATCACCATTCCTGCATCACCTGCACAAAATCGAAATCAACAACAACAGTCGGACTCAAAACCCACATGTCCCTCTCAGCATACTCTCAAAACTTCCGCACTTTCCTTCGCTCGACACAATACGCACCATGACTTGATAAGCTTCCAATGAATAAATATCGCATCAACTGCAATAGTCAGATTCGAAACAAACACTTCCCTCGATGCATACCCTCAGAACTCACTTACCCTCGTTTCATTCTACACAAAATACAGACCAAAAGTCAAAAATCTCACAACCAACAAATGAAGTCAACATTCCGCATCTTCGCACCACCGGACTGCGCGCTAAATGCAACTTACCTTCCGTCATCACCATTCCTGCATCACCTACAAAAAATCGAAATCAACAACAACAGTCGGACTGAAAACCCATGCTTCCCTCGCTGCATACCCTCAGAACTCACTTACCCTCGTTGTATCCTGCACACAATAGAAACCATAAGTCAAAAGTTGTACAAAAAAATGTAGTCAGCATTCCATATCTTCGCGCAACTTAACTAGGCGCTCAATGTAACTTACCTTCCGTCATCACCATTCCAGAATCACCTACACAAAATCAGCATCAACCACAGCAGTCAGACTCAAAACCCACATTCCACTCACTGCACCACATTCCACTCACTGCACCCCTCAAATGCTCGCCTACCTCCCTTCCACCCTTCAGCAAATATGCACCATGAATCACTAAGCTCCCAATAAATAAATATTGCATAAAAGACGACAGTCAAATTCAAAACAAACACTTCCCTCGCTTCGTACCCTCCGAGGGTGAATCCTGAGTCAGGACGCACTTAACCTCTTCATCTCGTTACATCATACAAACAATACAACCAATAAGTCACAAATCGTGCAACGAAAAAATGTAGTCAGCATTCCATTTCATCGCGAAACCCGTCTTTAACCTCAATGAAACTTACCTTACTTCATCACTATTCCTGCACCACCTATACAACATCAAAATGAACCAGAACAGTCAGACTAAAAACCCATGCATCCCTTATTGCACACCCGCGAGACTCACTTACTTACCTGCCTCCCATCGTTCACAACATGCAAACCATGACTCACGAAGCTTCTATTGAATCTATATCGCATCAACGACAACAGTACGACTCAAAACACACCCTTCCCTCGCTGCATACTCTCCAAACTGCCATACTCACCGTCGTTCTATCCTCTACACCAAAGAAAGGAAACACGGCCAAAGAACCTCAGCCAGTGACGGCGGAGAAGTGGAATTCCACAGGTTAACCTGCGGCGTCGACTGGACAGCTTTCAACGTCAGCTTAAGTCCTGCTGTGCATACTCCATATCATCGCCGGTATTGAGATTAATAATGGCCCAAGCCATGGTCTCTGAACTCCCGAATGATGAGATCCGGATCGAGAACATCGAAATGGTATAATCATATATATCACAATCCATTTGCTTCCCTTAAATGATCCCTGTAATATCTACTGTAAAGCACAAACTTATTCCATGAAGTTCGCAATTAATATAATTTTATTATTTCAAATGAATTAATTGAAAATCCATCTCCCACGGCGGTCATTCGTCCTTCCAAGCAAACGTTTCCAGCAAAATGTATGACCTAGCAGTAGGTGATGATTGATCGCTCAGGCACATTCCACCATTGGGCTGCCAGAAGTGAGCACAAAACTGATACCCACAAAACCACGAGAACATTACAAACGAGGTCTCGAACGCACATTTAGAATACAATATAAATACTATACAACAAACTCTACTCGCTATCTCAGACGACGCGGCTCACAAGTGGCGTAGTCCCAATTTTCCGTAACGCCTTTCCTGATGCTTAAAAGTAAGAAACATGTCAAAACGTATATCAGAAATGAGTGCGAAAGTTTTCTGCACGGGAGATGATGGGCCACCAAATTGACTTTTTGGAAATTTTAGAATTTCTGGGCTGGCCAGCAATGCAATTGAGCCGGACATCCACCAGACGTCCATTCTGGGTTGTTCGTGTGCTGCTCACATCCACGCATTACAGCAACCACGCAGGCGGGCCCACTGCTCATACGAAGTGCACGTAGTATGTGCAGCACGATGGATGAGTAGTGTTTGTCGTGAGAAAGTGGGGTGGGAGCATGTCGAAACAAGGACCAAAACTTTGCCCTGGCGTATTGAGCCTGAGCCTGGAATCGATCCTTCGTGAGATGTGGCTTTGCTTACAGTTGATGCTTACAGAAGCCAGCGATGGCCCCGCTCGGGGCGTCGGATGGCTTCTTCTGGGGCCGTTGTGGCCAGATTAGACACCTTGATTTGAGTTGAATTTTGAGCCATTCTCAAAAACATGCACATGTGAACATGTTTTTGAGATGGGGGTGTGCCGTACGGCACTTTCGACCGCCCAAATCGATATAATTTTGCAATTTTTTTTCTGACTGAAATTTTAGAATTTCTGGGCTCGCCAGCAATGCAATTGAGCTGGACATTCACCGGACGTCCATTTCAGGTTGGTCGAGTATTGCACATGGATACAGTTTTGCAGCTATTTCTCAGCCCAACATTTTAGAATTTCAGGGCTGACCAGCAATGTAACCGAGCCGGACTTCCACTGGACGTCCATTTCAAGCTAGGCGAGTGCTGCACATTTGCTCGCATCGCAGCAACTAAGCAAGTGTTGAGAGCACCGAGATGCCATGCAGACAAGAGGGAATCGGCTGCAAACGGCTTCCCTGGTCGGCGGCTGGATGTCTGGATGTGAATGGCTGCAAGCATGGAAATCTTGCTACCGCACGGCGCATACACACTGCAGCAGCACATCACTGACGCATGCGAAAGTTGGGTGCTGCAGTGCGTGGTTGTTTGTGTGTTTTGTGTGTGTATGACGAACCTTGTGGTATCCCTAGGCGTGCACTGGTGCAAAAAGTTTGGACTGCCCCATCGGTCGTACTTTGACGCATTTACATGCATCGGAGAACGACCAAGGAGGTAGAGCAGCAATCGCTGTTGGCTGAGCGTCCAAACTAGAGGGCTTTGGGCAATGGTTCTATAGCAGTCATTTAAAGGACGCCCACCGTTGATGACTGAGATCCACGGTGTGTTTAGTATTCATGGTGTTGTCCTGCATTGGCGGACGTCGAAGACGAGTACTTCCAGTGAGCGTCCAAGGTGAACAGCTCAGCAGAGGATTATGATGTGGATGTGAAGGCATGGATGAGGCCAGCAGGAACGTTTCTGCAAGATGGGCGTGAGTGGGTAAGTGAGCGGGGAGGGGCCGCTCGGGGCGCTTGGTAGCCTCTGGGGCCGTTGTGGCCAAATTAGAATCAAGCCTATGTCCGGCGGACGTCCTGAATTGCTTTATTTTTTGGGCTATTCTCAAAAACATGCACATGTGAACATGTTTTTGAGATGGGGGTGTGCCGTACGGCACTTTTGACCGCCCAAATCGATGTATTTTTGCATTTTTTTTCTGACTGAAATTTTAGAATTTCTGGGCTCGCCAGCAATGCAATTGCGCTGGTCATTCATCGGACGTCTATATGTGCTCAAGCGATTGCTGTCTGCTTCAAATACTTGAGACATTATTGCCCCACACGACATAAAGTCCCCCAACATGCGACGCCCATCAAACATAAACAATTTCATCCTCTTACTACATTCTAGTCGCACACATACATCCATCTCCAAAAAAAAATGTCATTTAAACACCACCAGTTCCGCTTCATCGTACGCCAATACCGCCCAGTCGCCCAGCAGACAAGCTAGCCGTGCAGAAAATAAGCACCGCCATCTACGACGGAAACGACTGGATCTCATCATCGCTCTCAGCATTTCCAACAAGCCCAACATGTTTCCCCTACGTCACCCTCCAAACGATACCATTGTATACTTCTGCATTCTCCGTCAATTGCATTCATTCAATCTGCGCAATGAATTCTTCAATCTCGAAGCCGGCCGGGTTTTCTGCCTATCCTGCAATAATGGCATTGGAGAAAGTTCTCTAGCAATGGCCACTAAAGCCTTGATGCAACTACACGGTGCTGATTGCTTCTATCGCTTCCTCAAATCTGTCGACATTTACAACATACCATCCATCCGACACATTTCCAAACTAAAATAGACTGTTCATTGACAAACTCGTGTGTAGCCCCATTTAGACCACTCACCACTGGTATCTGCTGAGTCACCGCGCACTGCCCTGGTGCTCCCTCCTGAATTCGCTTGGGCTGTCTCAATACATTCCGTACTATGCCTATGAAGCAGTCCCGTTATGGATCAGCGTTCTGCGTGTTCAGCACATCATCCCCACGTTACCAGAGCTGCAATTTCTCAGCGGTACGGGTATCATCAATCCTTAGCACAGATGTGATACAGCAGCCGATGCAGGTCAATTTCTAGACTCATAATTTTGCACTCAAGAAGGGAGATCGGTATGGAAATTGTCCAGGCATAACAAACCGCCTGTCCTGCTCTCCTGCAGAGCAAGCTCCATCGATCCAGTTGATCAGGAACCTGGCGACATGTACTCGGCGTTCGTTCCGGACGCGGAAAGGGCAAATTGTTGTGTGGCGTTTGCAGATTCAGTCGCAACGGGAAGCGATGAAACTTTCCGCATGGCGTTTGACGGCGGTTTATCTGAGACAGACATCGCGCGATCGGTGTTTCTGTCCAGATGAAGCTGGAGATCAATGCCGTATTTGAGCTGATAATTGGAGCAAAGATTTGAAACAAATTTTCTGTGCAAATTTACGACGCGACACGGCAGAGGGTGGATAACTCAACGTTAGATGTTATTGGTTGAGCCAACATTACAAGACCGTACCGACGACACGCGCAATCATTGATTTTTCGCTCATTGCTTAGAGAGCAAAACTGTCCAATGGTCGTATCAAGTTAGACCAGCACATATTTCCGCAACATCTTGGTGGAACGAAGTCGGTGCTCACGAAAGCCTGAGAGCTGCCTTGAGTCGAGGCTTTTGTACGCCGCCTTATCTGTGGTAGTTTCATACTGCGTTGTTTCACCATTGGACTTGTGCCACGCACACTTGGATCTCTCTCCATACGTACGTGTAGATAAGATGTGAATTGAGCTACAATAGCATACCAAACTGGAAACCAGTATCTACATGCTTTGTGAGAATATAATGCCTCTTCCTCGAGAAAAGGCCTCCTTCGGAGTACTAGATTTCATCCAACCATATCCATCCATCTCCCATCGCTTCAGCATGAAATCATCACCTTCCATCCATCGCAACGTGCGTCTCTATCCAAACACCACTCTCCACACATCTCCCCGATCTTTCAGTCCGACCGTACCCGGCGGCGGCCGAGAGTAACGTACTGGCCATTGTTAAAAGCATCTACGACGGCAATGAGCGCATATATTAAATCCTTCTCTATGTGAACAGAGACCCTGATTGCCTCTCGTTTGTGGCAGAAATCAAACAAACACAAAGTGGGAGGATTTGTCTTGTTCCGACACCTGTCAAACCCCGATGCGCAGCACCAGGTAATCTGAATTGAAGGCGGTCGTATGCGGCCTGGAGCTCGGAGCCACGGTGCAAAATATGAAACAATACGTTTTGTAACCCCCCTACTGCAACTCGTCCATGCGAGAAGCAAAAGCTGCAGATTTTTAGCAAGTATCGATAGCTACAAAAAACCACTGCAACGTTTATTCCAGACTTGTATACATTTTCATTAGCAATTACATTACCAAACACGAATAGTATTGCATTAAGATTTTTATGAGAATGACAGGGGTCAGCGGCCGGGTTCCCTCCAGCTCAGCTTAGCTCAGCTCCGGATGCAGATGTGGTGAAGGGAAGAGAGAACAGTCAGATATTCTACCATAATCTGATTTGATTTGCAATCCGAGAACTTCTTGACTCCCAAATGGTGTAAACAGTATCCCTGCATATTGGCATCGACCAAAAGAACTGCAGCACTAACTCAATTTTCATTGCAGAGATCAGCACAACGTATTCGTCTTGAGTGTCACAAGTTGCTCTTAGATGGCGCTAGCTCGAAGCTAGGAGAGTTGGTAGTTGTGCCGAGTCGGCGTCTTCGGTTTGATCGCTCGTGTGAATCATTTATGATATGATATGATATCCAAGCAAAATGGCAGGCAAGGAGATACAAAGCCACGCAACAATCAAGCTTACCACATTCCCCAGCCAGAATCACCATAGCAATCCTTGCAGTCTGCATCCCACAGATCATCTTACGCAGTGCGTGCTGCCCAGGTCGTTATTCGGCCCTATCCAGAAACACTTTCAGGCCTAGTGCAACCAGTAGATCTGAAATGGAAATGGACGTCCGGTGAATGACCAGCGCAATTGCATTGCTGGCGAGCCCAGAAATTCTAAAATTTCAGTCAGAAAAAAAATGCAAAAATACATCGATTTGGGCGGTCAAAAGTGCCGTACGGCACACCCCCATCTCAAAAACATGTTCACATGTGCATGTTTTTGAGAATAGCCCAAAAAATAAAGCAATTCAGGACGTCCGCCGGACATAGGCTTGATTCTAATTTGGCCACAACGGCCCCAGAGGCTACCAAGCGCCCCGAGCGGCCCCTCCCCGCTCACTTACCCACTCACGCCCATCTTGCAGAAACGTTCCTGCTGGCCTCATCCATGCCTTCACATCCACATCATAATCCTCTGCTGAGCTGTTCACCTTGGACGCTCACTGGAAGTACTCGTCTTCGACGTCCGCCAATGCAGGACAACACCATGAATACTAAACACACCGTGGATCTCAGTCATCAACGGTGGGCGTCCTTTAAATGACTGCTATAGAACCATTGCCCAAAGCCCTCTAGTTTGGACGCTCAGCCAACAGCGATTGCTGCTCTACCTCCTTGGTCGTTCTCCGATGCATGTAAATGCGTCAAAGTACGACCGATGGGGCAGTCCAAACTTTTTGCACCAGTGCACGCCTAGGGATACCACAAGGTTCGTCATACACACACAAACACACAAACAACCACGCACTGCAGCACCCAACTTTCGCATGCGTCAGTGATGTGCTGCTGCAGTGTGTATGCGCCGTGCGGTAGCAAGATTTCCATGCTTGCAGCCATTCACATCCAGACATCCAGCCGCCGACCAGGGAAGCCGTTTGCAGCCGATTCCCTCTTGTCTGCATGGCATCTCGGTGCTCTCAACACTTGCTTAGTTGCTGCGATGCGAGCAAATGTGCAGCACTCGCCTAGCTTGAAATGGACGTCCAGTGGAAGTCCGGCTCGGTTACATTGCTGGTCAGCCCTGAAATTCTAAAATGTTGGGCTGAGAAATAGCTGCAAAACTGTATCCATGTGCAATACTCGACCAACCTGAAATGGACGTCCGGTGAATGTCCAGCTCAATTGCATTGCTGGCGAGCCCAGAAATTCTAAAATTTCAGTCAGAAAAAAAATTGCAAAATTATATCGATTTGGGCGGTCGAAAGTGCCGTACGGCACACCCCCATCTCAAAAACATGTTCACATGTGCATGTTTTTGAGAATGGCTCAAAATTCAACTCAAATCAAGGTGTCTAATCTGGCCACAACGGCCCCAGAAGAAGCCATCCGACGCCCCGAGCGGGGCCATCGCTGGCTTCTGTAAGCATCAACTGTAAGCAAAGCCACATCTCACGAAGGATCGATTCCAGGCTCAGGCTCAATACGCCAGGGCAAAGTTTTGGTCCTTGTTTCGACATGCTCCCACCCCACTTTCTCACGACAAACACTACTCATCCATCGTGCTGCACATACTACGTGCACTTCGTATGAGCAGTGGGCCCGCCTGCGTGGTTGCTGTAATGCGTGGATGTGAGCAGCACACGAACAACCCAGAATGGACGTCTGGTGGATGTCCGGCTTAATTACATTGCTGGCTAGCCCAGAAATTCTAAAATTTCGGGCAGAAAAAATTGTGAAAAATCAACGATTTGGGCGGGTCGATTGTGCCGTACGGCACACCCCCATCTCAAAAACATGTTCACATGTGCATGTTTTTGAGAATAGCCCAAATTTTAATTCAAATCAGGGTGTCTAATTTGGCCACAACGGCCCCAGGAACCGGCCGCCGCCCCGAGTGGGGCCATCACTGGCTTCTGTAAGCACTAACTGTGAGGCTAAATGGCGCCGAAAGATGGGTCGATTCCAGGCTTTAAGCCTAAGTTATGCTAGGGAGAAATCTTCTTCCGTGTTTCATAATGGTCCCGCCTTACTCCCTCAACACAAACACTACTCACCCATCACGTTACTCATATTCCGTGCACTTTGTATTAGTAGTGAGCCCGCTGGCTTAGTTTCTGCAATGCGTGGATGTAGGCAGCACACGACTAACCTGAATTGGACGTCCGGTGGATGTCCAGCTCAGATGCATTGCTGGCCAGCCCAGAAATTCTACAATTTCGGGCACAAAAAATCTTGCAAAAATCAACGATTTGGGCGGGTCGATTGTGCCGTACGGCACACCCCCATCTCAAAAACATGTTCACATGTGCATGTTTTTGAGAATAGCCCAAATTTTAACTCAAATCAGGGTGTTCCCCGGATAAAGGGGTGCTCGCAGCCGCCCCAAAAGCCGCCTAGCTTGACAGCTGTAATTTTAACACATTACACATCAAGGACACTGCCTGCTTCACGCCACCTCGTCAGGTTTCGAGAGCCCGACTCGGGCCCGTTCCGAACGGACACTCACATCTCGATTGCCTGTCTTGCATTCCAGCGGTCACGATAGGTGTGTACCTAACAAAATTTCGGTTGTATTGTGTTATTATTTCCAGCGATTGGCGTTCACGACCATTCTTCAAGCGTGAAACATACCATCCACATCACTCGAATACGTCAACGTCAACCATCTCTTTTCCTTTCCAACTCAACAACCATGGCGGATACGCATTTCAGCAGTTTGTTTTCAACGGTTTGCGGCGATCAAGTGAGCGCGTCAGCGGAGTCGCGCGGACTCAAGCGCGGCGTCGATGTCAATTTGTTTGCGGACGTGGACGGTGCGGCTGTGCATATTGGGACGGCTTCGGTGAGCACTGCTGGTGGCGATGTTGGCCTTCCGCGCACGCTGCACAACCACAAGCTGCCGGAAACCGACGAGGCGGACTATATCGTCGTGCGCAACATTGCGACTAAGGACAAGTTCAAGGACCTCCCGTTCCCGTACATGTTTGATGGCGCCGAGGGACCGCCGGAGACGATGGGTGGAGCATACGCCGCGGCGTTTTACCCTTGGGATACTCGGATGATGCGCCCCGCTGCGGAGGATGGCCCTAGCGACATTCGTACCCCTGCTGCAGCGTCAAACTTCAACGCAGCGACGAACCAGGCCAGCTCGGGACGGATGCCCAGTACCGGTCCGGCAGGCGAAATCACTGGTTCGGGGGTACGAAGCATCCAGCACGCTCCACCCGGTTTCGGGAGGCACGAAGCGCCCTGCTCGCTCTGCAAGACCCTCCAGTGGAGGCACGAAGCACCCTGCTCGCTCCAACGTCACCGAAGCTACTACGCAGGACGTAACCGAGTGGACGACGAACCGGAGGTGGCGGAAAGCATTCGTGAGCAGCAGGGGACGCAAATTACGGTGCCCAAGTTTGTGACGTCGGATTACGTCGGAGAAGGAGCGACTGTGTTGGTGAGGCAGCTAGTGGAACCGGCCGTGACCCTTCGGGATGTGAAAGAAGACCACGTGGAGGACCTGCGCAACAATATGTTGGCTGTGGGGTATGTGAGCTCTTCGCGTATCACTGTGACGGTGCTGAGGTCGCAGAACACGCATCTGCCCGCCGACACGCGTCTGTTCCAGAATGGCAAATTCCATGCCAATGCGAACGTGACCGTGATCGACGGACTGCATCGTCTCAATGCTATGCATAGCATTGCCGATGACTTCACGCGCCTCACCCGTATGCACAGAACCAAGCTGCCACAGGACGCAAACCGCTTGCGCTGGGTTACTCAGCCTCTGGATGTGTACTACCTTCGCCGCAAGGACGACAGTGATCTTCAGCCTCATGAGATCATCCACAAGAGTGCAGAGTCGAACCATACGACTGGGACGCAACTGACGGAGCGCTCCCTGGTTCGAATCTTGTCGTCCATCCAGCAGTTCATCCGTACGATTGCTGTTGCAAATAACGTGGAAAACGCTGGCGACTTGCGTGAGTCTGATGTCATCCGAACATTGTTCGAGGCGCAGTTCATGGGGATGATGAATTCAACGAACACGGCCCGGCGGTGGACGCGTTTGGCTATAGCAACGCTGAAGCATCCTGTTCTCGACGAAGTGTTGCGTGAGCTGAACAATTCCGAGCGCCGCAACGAGATTGGGATAACGCACCTGGACCACAAGATAGTGCGCGAGTTGCTGGAAGAAAACTTTGTCTTCGTCTTGCGTGGTCTTTCGGAGTACTTGAACCCTGCTCATGGTGGACGTCCGGATGGACGCTTTGACGTGAACGACTTCTATACATACGTCCGTCGCGTGACTGCAATAGCAAATTCTCTGTACGCTGCGTTTGGGCGCCCAAAGAGTATTATGCGCAAGTCATTTCTGAGCACAGAGATGGCAATTGGGTCGGTTAAGCAGCCGAAGGAGTTGCAATGGCATCTCACCAATGCCATTGCAATGTATAGAGGGGACGACCGGAGCAGTGAGGTTCGAATGCGACGGAGAACCACGCGTTTACAGGATTTGGAAACGAACTTGAAAGAGTTTTTCAATCCGACATTGAAGAAGAAGACTAAGGCTCGACGCAAACGCCGCCCTTCTGCTGCCAATGTGAGACTCACTCACAAGAAGCAGCGGAATGTCGAACATGAGCCTGCTTCGCATGGCATCCGCCGCCGTTCACAGCGACTTCGCTCGACGGGGAGCACACGCCTCGAGGAAGAAGAGCCGGTTGTGGTACAACAATCCGCCGGGGAAGAAGAGCAGGCCGTTGTTGATAAACCCACCGATCAACAACAAGCCACTGCTTCCGGTGATGAGGTTGACGAAGACTCCGCCCGTTCCCCCGATTCTGCCGTTGAGATTGTCCCCCAAGATAACCAACGTGCTGGTGCGACTCCCTCCAACCAAGAATCTGTCCATAACGTTTCGGACGAGGAAGAAAACAACAGTGCAGACGAGGGCCAAGTCGAAAGCAAGGGGGTCCGCGAAGTGACAATTACACTCACTGTTCCGGAAGGAGTCGAAGTCGATGAAGACGGTTACATCGTTCGTGACTCTCCTTCTGAACACGACCTCCTGTTCGACGACCGGATGCCATCTCTTCCCGACGATTTCGAAGTCAAAGACCGAGCTGAAGGGCATCATCTGGCGCAGCGTCCCGCGGACGTCATCGCATCGGTGAGGGTTGGTTGTCTGCCCCCGATTGAGCTCAGGTTGTTATTGGAGAGTGTGGAAATCGATGAGGAGGGCAGAGAGGTGAGGTATTTGAAGCAAGTGGCGATGGACCCTGTGTTTGAGGGGCTGCATATTCCGGAACAACATCGGGCTCGTCATCTTGTTTTCGAGATCGACACCATCTATCCGATGTTTTTCGCAGCGTGGAAGATGGCTGCCAAGGCGATGTGTGAGCCTACATCGACGTTTCTACCCTCGAGGCTGGACTTCGCCCAGGTTGCGCGAATGTCTACAAGCTGGAAGGATTCGTATGAGGCCGGCACTGGTATGGCGTACTTCCACAATTGCCGAACGGAAATCAACGAGCGAGGGTATACGGTGATGCACAATTTCGCGGATGTAAGCTACCTCGATGCGTCGGACAAGTTCCCATTTGACTTGGGTCTCATGGAAGAAATTCCTACCAGGAATTGTTTCGGTACTTTTTGGAACGTGGGAGGGGGAGGAGGTGCACAAGGACCCTGGGAACCGGCAGCTGTGGAGTCCCATTGTCAATACGGGGACGATGAAACAGATGAGAAGAACCGGAATGAGGGGAGGGCTCGCTTCACGTCTACGCGCCACTGCCTGGTTGACTATGCCGAGAACGATGAGACGCATATCGACCGGTTCAAGTTTGTGACGCGGCGAGCCCTGCTGGATGTGTGGTTGGGAATCCTTGTCCGGCTGATAGGGCTGGAGGAGTGCGGTTTACCGGGAGAAAAACTTGTCATGCCGGCATCTGGGGGACGGTTTTTGATAACGGGAAAGGGGTGTCCTCGGCAGGTCCCACACAATGATTTCCCTGTTCCTCCTCGCGACCGCAAAGATCAACTTCCGGGTTACTTTGTTATTGCCAACGGAGATGACCCATTCCCTATCTGGGTGTGTCCAGGGTCCCACAAGTACGTCTTTTCCAAAGCGCTGGAATTAGATATGTACGCCAAGACGATGAAGCTGAAGAAGGTAATCGTTCCGCCACGTTCAGTCTTCATCGGTCACGGCTATGTACAACATGCCGGGGCAGGGCATGTCGACAGAGTTGTGTCACACACGACAACGAGGTATCACACGTATTTCAGGAATGCGTCGTATCCGATTCCCGACAATGTTTCGTTTGGTTTCATCAGGCGGTTGGGATTCGAAGAAGAAGTAATCGCCAATGCTCCGCGCCGGTCTGCCAGGCAAAGTCAACCGGCACCTGTCAATGTTCGCCACAAGACAGTTGTTCCCATCCCGGTCAAGAAAGATCGTAGGCCGAAGACAGGGCAACTCGGAATCATGCGGATGAAGACGACAGAAGCTCCCAAGAAGAGAACCCTCACACCGGGTCAAAATTCATCTTGAGCAGATCAACTCCACAGTTGCCGATAACGCCTATTCTGCCGGGAGATCCTGAATATAGTGAGGACGAAGACGAAGAAGAATTTTCCGACGGCTAGATAGCTTAACAACTACTACTTTGGTAAACAATTATCGAGAATATAATCATCTCCTTTATCACTTCCAATCTATGAACCTAGTATAATGTACTTCCGTTCCATGCTTTCAAACTAGATTGTCCATTCCCTCGTGGGTTGGAGCATGATTTCCAGGACGATTCCCTCACATCTCTAGACTCGATGGTCTATGCTAGAAATAGCAGAACAATTGGGTATGTACGTGCTTCATCGCCTACTTGCTTCCGGTAATGTGTGGACGTGCACGATACACGATCAACCTGAAATGGACGTCCGGTGGATGTCCAGCTCAGATGCATTGCTGGCCAGCCCAGAAATTCTACAATTTCGGGCACAAAAAAATATTGCAAAAAACATCGATTTGGGCGGGTCGATTGTGCCGTACGGCACACCCCCATCTCAAAAACATGTTCACATGTGCATGTTTTTGAGAATAGCCCAAATTTTAATTCAAATCAGGGTGTCTAATTTGGCCAAACGGCCCCAGGAACCGGCCGCCGCCCCGAGTGGGGTTGTCACTGGCTTCTGTAAGCACTAACTGTAAGGCTAAATGGCGCTCACGACGGGTCGATTTCAGGCTCATCACGTCAGGGACAGGTCTTGGTCCTTGTTTCATCATGGTCCCGCCTCACTCTCTCACGACCAACCTGAAATGGACGTCCGGTGGATGTCCAGCTCGATTGCACTGCTGGCCAGCCCAGAAATTCTAAAATTTCGGGCACAAAAAAATCTTGCAAAAATCAACGATTTGGGCGGGTCGATTGTGCCGTACGGCACACCCCCATCTCAAAAACATGTTCACATGTGCATGTTTTTGAGAATAGCCCAAATTTTAATTCAAATCAGGGTGTCTAATTTGGCCACAACGGCCCCAGGAACCGGAGCCGCCGCCCCGAGCGGGGGTCATATCACTGGCTTCTGTAAGCACTAACTGTAGGCTAAATGGCGCCGAAAGATGGGTCGATTCCAGGCTTCAAGCCTAAGTATGCTAGGGTCGCATCTTCTTCCGTGTTTCATAATGGTCCCGCCTACTCCCCACTCAACACAAAACACTACTCCCACCCATCACGTTACTCATATTTCCTGCACTTTTTATATTCAGTAGTGGATCACCGCCTGCTTAAGTTACGCATGCAATGCGTGGATGTAGGCAGCACACGATCAACCTGAAATGACGTCCGGTGGATGTCCAGCTCAGATGCACTGCTGGCCAGCCCAGAAATTCTAAAATTTCGGGCACAAAAAATCTTGCAAAAATCAACGATTTGGGGGTCGATTGTGCCGTACGGCACACCCCCATCTCAAAAACATGTTCACATGTGCATGTTTTTGAGAATAGCCCAAATTTTAACTCAAATCAGGGTGTTCCCCGGATAAAGGGGTGCTCGCAGCCGCCCCAAAAGCCGCCTAGCTTGACAGCTGTAATTTTAACACATTACACATCAAGGACACTGCCTGCTTCACGCCACCTCGTCAGGTTTCGAGAGCCCGACTCGGGCCCGTTCCGAACGGACACTCACATCTCGATTGCCTGTCTTGCATTCCAGCGGTCACGATAGGTGTGTACCTAACAAAATTTCGGTTGTATTGTGTTATTATTTCCAGCGATTGGCGTTCACGACCATTCTTCAAGCAACGTGAAAAACCACCATCCACATCACTCGAATACGTCAACGTCAACCATCTCTTTTACTTTCCAACTCAACAACCATGGCGGATACGCATTTCAGCAGTTTGTTTTCAACGGTTTGCGGCGATCAAGTGAGCGCGTCAGCGGAGTCGCGCGGACTCAAGCGCGGCGTCGATGTCAATTTGTTTGCGGACGTGGACGGTGCGGCTGTGCATATTGGGACGGCTTCGGTGAGCACTGCTGGTGGCGATGTTGGCCTTCCGCGCACGCTGCACAACCACAAGCTGCCGGAAACCGACGAGGCGGACTATATCGTCGTGCGCAACATTGCGACTAAGGACAAGTTCAAGGACCTCCGTTCCCGTACATGTTTGATGGCGCCGAGGGACCGCCGGAGACGATGGGTGGAGCATACGCCGCGGCTTTACCCTTGGGATACTCGGATGATGCGCCCCGCTGCGGAGGATGGCCCTAGCGACATTCGTACCCCTGCTGCAGCGTCAAACTTCAACGCAGCGACGAACCAGGCCAGCTCGGGACGGATGCCCAGTACCGGTCCGGCAGGCGAAATCACTGGTTCGGGGGGTACGAAGCATCCAGCACGCTCCACCCGGTTTCGGGAGGCACGAAGCGCCCTGCTCGCTCTGCAAGACCCTCCAGTGGAGGCACGAAGCACCCTGCTCGCTCCAACGTCACCGAAGCTACTACGCAGGACGTAACCGAGGTGGACGACGAACCGGAGGTGGCGGAAAGCATTCGTGAGCAGCAGGGACGCAAATTACGGTGCCCAAGTTTGTGACGTCGGATTACGTCGGAGAAGGAGCGACTGTGTTGGTGAGGCAGCTAGTGGAACCGGCCGTGACCCTTCGGATGTGAAAGAAGACCACGTGGAGGACCTGCGCAACAATATGTTGGCTGTGGGGTATGTGAGCTCTTCGCGTATCACTGTGACGGTGCTGAGGTCGCAGAACACGCATCTGCCCGCCGACACGCGTCTGTTCCAGAATGGCAAATTCCATGCCAATGCGAACGTGACCGTGATCGACGGACTGCATCGTCTCAATGCTATGCATAGCATTGCGATGACTTCACGCGCCTCACCCGTATGCACAGAACCAAGCTGCCACAGGACGCAAACCGCTTGCGCTGGGTTACTCAGCCTCTGGATGTGTACTACCTTCGCCGCAAGGACGACAGTGATCTTCAGCCTCATGAGATCATCCACAAGAGTGCAGAGTCGAACCATACGACTGGGACGCAACTGACGGAGCGCTCCCTGGTTCGAATCTTGTCGTCCATCCAGCAGTTCATCCGTACGATTGCTGTTGCAAATAACGTGGAAAACGCTGGCGACTTGCGTGAGTCTGATGTCATCCGAACATTGTTCGAGGCGCAGTTCATGGGGATGATGAATTCAACGAACACGGCCCGGCGGTGGACGCGTTTGGCTATAGCAACGCTGAAGCATCCTGTTCTCGACGAAGTGTTGCGTGAGCTGAACAATTCCGAGCGCCGCAACGAGATTGGGATAAACGCACCTGGACCACAAGATAGTGCGCGAGTTGCTGGAAGAAAACTTTGTCTTCGTCTTGCGTGGTCTTTCGGAGTACTTGAACCCTGCTCATGGTGGACGTCCGGATGGACGCTTTGACGTGAACGACTTCTATACATACGTCCGTCGCGTGACTGCAATAGCAAATTCTCTGTACGCTGCGTTGGGCGCCCAAAGAGTATTATGCGCAAGTCATTTCTGAGCACAGAGATGGCAATTGGGTCGGTTAAGCAGCCGAAGGAGTTGCAATGGCATTCACCACAATGCCATTGCAATGTATAGAGGGACGACCGGAGCAGTGAGGTTCGAATGCGACGGAGAACCACGCGTTTACAGGATTTGGAAACGAACTTGAAAGAGTTTTTCAATCCGACATTGAAGAAGAAGACTAAGGCTCGACGCAAACGCCGCCCTTCTGCTGCCAATGTGAGACTCACTCACAAGAAGCAGCGGAATGTCGAACATGAGCCTGCTTCGCATGGCATCCGCCGCCGTTCACAGCGACTTCGCTCGACGGGGAGCACACGCCTCGAGGAAGAAGAGCCGGTTGTGGTACAACAATCCGCCGGGGAAGAAGAACAGGCCGTTGTTGATAAACCCACCGATCAACAACAAGCCACTGCTTCCGGTGATGAGGTTGACGAAGACTCCGCCCGTTCCCCCGATTCTGCCGTTGAGATTGTCCCCCAAGATAACCAACGTGCTGGTGCGACTCCCTCCAACCAAGAATCTGTCCATAACGTTCGGACGAGGAAGAAAACAACAGTGCAGACGAGGGCCAAGTCGAAAGCAAGGGGGTCCGCGAAGTGACAATTACACTCACTGTTCCGGAAGGAGTCGAAGTCGATGAAGACGGTTACATCGTTCGTGACTCTCCTTCTGAACACGACCTCCTGTTCGACGACCGGATGCCATCTCTTCCGACGATTTCGAAGTCAAAGACCGAGCTGAAGGGCATCATCTGGCGCAGCGTCCCGCGGACGTCATCGCATCGGTGAGGGTTGGCTGTCTGCCCCCGATTGAGCTCAGGTTGTTATTGAGAGTGTGGAAATCGATGAGGGGGCAGAGAGGTGAGGTATTTGAAGCAAGTGGCGATGGACCCTGTGTTTGAGGGGCTGCATATTCCGGAACAACATCGGGCTCGTCATCTTGTTTCGAGATCGACACCATCTATCCGATGTTTTTCGCAGCGTGGAAGATGGCTGCCAAGGCGATGTGTGAGCCTACATCGACGTTCTACCCTCGAGGCTGGACTTCGCCCAGGTTGCGCGAATGTCTACAAGCTGGAAGGATTCGTATGAGGCCGGCACTGGTATGGCGTACTTCCACAATTGCCGAACGGAAATCAACGAGCGAGGGTATACGGTGATGCACAATTTCGCGGATGTAAGCTACCTCGATGCGTCGGACAAGTTCCCATTTGACTTGGGTCTCATGGAAGAAATTCCTAACCAGGAATTGTTTCGGTACTTTTTGGGAACGTGGGAGGGGGAGGAGGTGCACAAGGACCCTGGGAAACCGGCAGCTGTGGAGTCCCATTGTCAATACGGGGGACGATGAAACAGATGAGAAGAACCGGAATGAGGGGAGGGCTCGCTTCACGTCTACGCGCCACTGCTGGTTGACTATGCCGAGAACGATGAGACGCATATCGACCGGTTCAAGTTTGTGACGCGGCGAGCCCTGCTGGATGTGTGGTTGGGAATCCTTGTCCGGCTGATAGGGCTGGAGGAGTGCGGTTTACCGGAGGAAAAAACTTGTCATGCCGGCATCTGGGGGACGGTTTTTGATAACGGGAAAGGGGTGTCCTCGGCAGGTCCCACACAATGATTTCCCTGTTCCTCCTCGCGACCGCAAAGATCAACTTCCGGGTTACTTTTGTTATTGCCAACGGAGATGACCCATTCCCTATCTGGGTGTGTCCAGGGTCCCACAAGTACGTCTTTCCAAAGCGCTGGGAATTAGATATGTACGCCAAGACGATGAAGCTGAAGAAGGTAATCGTTCCGCCACGTTCAGTCTTCATCGGTCACGGCCATGTACAACATGCCGGGGCAGGGCATGTCGACAGAGTGTGTACACACGACAACGAGGTATCACACGTATTTCAGGAATGCGTCGTATCCGATTCCCGACAATGTTCGTTTGGTTTCATCAGGCGGTTGGATTCGAAGAAGAAGTAATCCCCAATGCTCCGCGCCGGTCTGCCAGGCAAAGTCAACCGGCACCTGTCAATGTTCGCCACAAGACAGTTGTTCCCATCCCGGTCAAGAAAGATCGTAGGCCGAAGACAGGGCAACTCGGAATCAGCGGATGAAGACGACAGAAGCTCACCAAGAAGAGAACCCTCACAGCGGGTCAAAAATTCATCTTGAGCAGATCAACTCCACAGTTGCCGATAACGCCTATTCTGCCGGGAGATCCTGAATATGTGAGGACGAAGAGAAGAAAACAATTTTCCGACGGCTAGATAGCTTAACAACTACTACTTTGGTAAACAATTATCGAGAATATAATCATCTCCTTTATCACTTCAATCTATGAACCTAGTATAATGTACTTCCGTTCCATGCTTTCAAACTAGATTGTCCATTCCCTCGTGGGTTGAGACATGATTTCCAGGACGATTCCTCACATCTCTAGACTCGATGGTCTATGCTAGAAATAGCAGAACAAATGGGTATGTACGTGCTTCATCGCCTACTTGCTTCCGGTAATGTGTGGACGTGCACGATACACGATCAACTGAAATGGACGTCCGTGGATGTCCAGTCTCAGATGCATTGCTGGCCAGCCCAGAAATTCTACAATTTCGGGCACAAAAAAAATATTGCAAAAAACATCGATTTGGGGGGGATTGTGCCGTACGGCACACCCCCATCTCAAAAAACATGTTCACATGTGCATGTTTTTGAGAATAGCCCAAATTTTAATTCAAATCAGGGTGTCTAATTTGGGCCAGGAAACGGCCCCAGGACGGCCGCCGCCCGTAGCGGGCTATCACTGGCTTCGTATAAGCACTAACTGTAAGGCCAAATTGGCGTCTCACGAAGGGTCGATTCAGGCTCAATACGCCAGGGACAGGTCTGGTCTTGTTTCATCATGGTCCCGCCTCACTCTCTCACGACCAACTGAAATGGACGTCCGGTGGATGTCCAGCTCGATGCA
>JALQPE010001848.1:0-98012 GCA_030407315.1 Asparagopsis taxiformis
GACCCTCCAGTGGAGGCACGAAGCACCCTGCTCGCTCCAACGTCACACGAAGCTACTACGCAGGACGTAAACGAAGTGGACGACGAACCGGAGGGGCGGAAAGCATTCGTGAGCAGCAGGGGACGCAAATTACGGTGCCCAAGTTTTGTGACGTCGGATTACGTCGGAGAAGGAGCGACTGTGCTGGTGAGGCAGCTAGTGGAACCGGCCGTGACCCTTCGGATGTGAAAGAAGACCACGTGGAGGACCTGCGCAACAATATGTTGGCTGTGGGGTATGTGAAGCTCTTCGCGTATCACTGTGACGGTGCTGAGGTCGCAGAACACGCATCTGCCCGCCGACACGCTCTGTTCCAGAATGGCAAATTCCATGCCAATGCGAACGGTTGACCGTGATCGACGGACTGCATCGTCTCAATGCTATGCATAGCATTGCCGATGACTTCACGCGCCTCACCCGTATGCACAGAACCAAGCTGCCACAGGACGCAAACCGCTTGCGCTGGGTTACTCAGCCCTCTGGATGTGTACTACCTTCGCCGCAAGGACAACAGTGATCTTCAGCCTCATGAGATCATCCACAAGAGTGCAGAGTCGAACCATACGACTGGGACGCAACTGACGGAGCGCTCCCTGGTTCGAATCTTGTCGTCTATCCAGCAGTTCATCCGTACGATTGAGGTTGCAAATAACGTGGAAAACGCTGGCGACTTGCGTGAGTCTGATGTCATCCGAACATTGTTCGAGGCGCAGTTCATGGGGATGATGAATTCAACGAACACGGCCCGGCGGTGGACGCGTTTGGCTATAGCAACGCTGAAGCATCCTGTTTTCTCGACGAAGTGTTTGCGTGAGCTGAACAATTCCGAGCGCCGCAACGAGATTGGGATAACGCACCTGGACCACAAGATAGTGCGCGAGTTGCTGGAAGAAAACTTTTGTCTTCGTCTTGCGTGTCTTTCGGAGTACTTGAACCCTGCTCATGGTGGACGTCCGGATGGACGCTTTGACGTGAACGACTTCTATACATACGTCCGTCGCGTGACTGCAATAGCAAATTCTCTGTACGCCTGCGTTTGGGTGCCCAAAGAGTATTATGCGCAAGTCATTTCTGAGCACAGAGATGGCAATTGGGTCGGTTAAGCAGCCGAAGGAGTTGCAATGGCATCTCACCAATGCCATTGCCATGTATAGAAGGGGACGACCGGAGCAGTGAGGTTCGAATGCGACGGGAGCCACGCGTTTACAGGATTTGGAAACGAACTTGAAAGAGTTTTTCAATCCGACATTGAAGAAGAGACTAAGGCTCGACGCAACGCCGCCCTTCTGCTGCCAATGTGAGACTCACTCACAAGAAGCAGCGGAATGTCGAACATGGCCGCTTCGCATGGCATCCGCCGCCGTTCACAGCGACTTCGCTCGACGGGGAGCACACGCCTCGAGGAAGAAGAGCCGGTTGTGGTACAACAATCCGCCGGGGAAGAAGAACAGGCCGTTGTTGATAAACCCACCGATCAACAACAAGCCACTGCTCCGGTTGATGAGGTTGACGAAGACTCCGCCCGTTCCCCCCGATTCTGCCGTTGAGATTGTCCCCAAGATAACCAAAGGCTTGGGTGCGACTCCCTCCAACCAAGAATCTGTCCATAACGTTTCGGACGCGGAAGAAAAACACAACAGTGCAGACGAGGCCAAGTCGAAAGCAAGGGGGTCCGCGAAGTGACATTACACTCACTGTTCCGGAAGGAGTCGAAGTCGATGAAGACGGTTACATCGTTCGTGACTCTCCTTCTGAACACGAACCTCCTGTTCGACGACCGGATGCCATCTCTTCCGACGATTCGAAGTCAAAGACCGAGCTGAAGGGCATCATCTGGCGCAGCGTCCCGCGGACGTCATCGCATCGGTGAGGGTTGTGTCTGCCCCCGATGAGCTCAGGTTGTTATTGGAGAGTGTGGAAATCGATGAGGAGGGCAGAGAGGTGAGGTATTTGAAGCAAGTGGCGATGGACCCTGTGTTGAGGGGCTGCATATTCCGGAACAACATCGGGCTCGTCATCTTGTTTTCGAGATCGACACCATCTATCCGATGTTTTTCGCAGCGTGGAAGATGGCTGCCAAGGCGATGTGTGAGCCTACATCGACGTTTCTACCCTCGAGGCTGGACTTCGCCCAGGTTGCGCGAATGTCTACAAGCTGGAAGGATTCGTATGAGGCCGGCACTGGTATGGCGTACTTCCACAAATTGCCGAACGGAAATCAACGAGCGAGGGTATACGGTGATGCACAATTTCGCGGATGTAAGCTACCTCGATGCGTCGGACAAGTTCCCATTTGACTTGGGTCTCATGGAAGAAATTCCTATCCAGGAATTGTTTCGGTACTTTTTGGGAACGTGGGAGGGGAGAGGAGGTGCACAAGGACCCTGGGAACCGGCAGCTGTGGAGTCCCATTGTCAATACGGGGGACGATGAAACGATGAGAAGAACCGGAATGAGGGGAGGGCTCGCTTCACGTCTACGCGCCACTGCCTGGTTGACTATGCGAGAACGATGAGACGCATATCGACCCGGTTCAAGTTTGTGACGCGGCGAGCCCTGCTGGATGTGTGGTTGGGAATCCTTGTCGGCTGATAGGGCGGAGGAGTGCGGTTTACGGGAGAAAAAACTTGTCATGCCGGCATCTGGGGGACGGTTTTTGATAACGGGAAAGGGGTGTCCTCGGCAGGTCCCACCACAATGATTTCCCTGTTCCTCCTCGCGACCGCAAAGATCAACTTCCGGGTTACTTTGTTATTGCCAACGGAGATGACCCATTCCCTATCTGGGTGTGTCCAGGGTCCCACAAGTACGTCTTTTCCAAAGCGCTGGAATTAGATATGTACGCCAAGACGATGAAGCTGAAGAAGGTAATCGTTCCGCCACGTTCAGTCTTCATCGGTCACGGCTATTACACATGCGGGGCAAGGCATGTCAGGGGGGCATGGGGACAGAGTTGTGTCACACACGACAACGAGGTATCACACGTATTTCAGGAATGCGTCGTATCCGATTCCCGACAATGTTTCGTTTGGTTCATCAGGCGGTTGGGATTCGAAGAAGAAGTAATCCCCAATGCTCCGCGCCGGTCTGCCAGGCAAAAGTCAACCGGCACCTGTCAATGTTCGCCACAAGACAGTTGTTCCCATCCCGGTCAAGAAAGATCGTAGGCCGAAGACAGGGCAACGGAATCATGCGGATGAAGACGACAGAAGCTCCCAAGAAGAGAACTCTCACAGCGGGTCAAAAATTCATCTTGAGCAGATCAACTCCACAGTTGCCGATAAAACGCCTATTCTGCCGGGAGATCCTGAATATGAGGAGGGACGAAGACGAAGAACATTTTCCGACGGCTAGATAGCTTAACAACTACTACTTTGGTAAACAATTATCGAGAATATAATCATCTCCTTTATCACTTCCAATCTATGAACCTAGTATAATGTACTTCCGTTCCATGCTTTCAAACTAGATTGTCCATTCCCTCGTGGGTTGGAGCATGATTTCCAGGACGATTCCCTCACATCTCTAGACTCGATGGTCTATGCTAGAAATAGCAGAACAATTGGGTATGTACGTGCTTCATCGCCTACTTGCTTCCGGTAATGTGTGGACGTGCACGATACACGATCAACCTGAAATGGACGTCCGGTGGATGTCCAGCTCAGATGCATTGCTGCCCAGCCCAGAAATTCTACAATTTCGGGCACAAAAAAATATTGCAAAAAACATCGATTTCAGCGGGTGGATTGTGCCGTACGGCACCACCCCCATCTCAAAAACATGTTCACATGTGCATGTTTTGAGAATAGCCCAAATTTTAATTCAAATCAGGGTGTCTAATTTGGCCAGAACGGCCCCAGGAACCGGCCGCCGCCCCGAGTGGGGTTGTCACTGGCTTCTGTAAGCACTAACTGTAAGGCTAAATGGGCGTCTCACGACGGGTCGATTTCAGGCTCAACACGTCAGGGACAGGTCTTGGTCCTTGTTCCATCATGGTCCCGCCTGCACTCTCACCGACCAACCTGAAATGGACGTCCGGTGGATGTCGAGCTCAGATGCATTGCTGGCCAGCCCAGGAAATTCTAAAATTTCGGGCAAAAAAAATCTTGCAAAAAATCAACGATTTGGGCGGGTTCGATTGTGCCGTACGGCACACCCCCATCTCAAAAACATGTTCACATGTGCATGTTTTTGAGAATAGCCCAAATTTTAATTCCAAATCAGGGTGTCTAATTTGGCCAGAACGGCCCCAGGGCACCGGCCGCCGCCCCGAGCGGGTCATCACTGGCTTCTGTAAGCACAACTGTGAGGCTAAATGGCGCCGAAGATGGGTCGATCCAGGCTTCAAGCCTAAGTTATGCTAGGTACGCATCTTCTTCCGTGTTTCATAATGGTCCCGCCTTACTCCCTCAACACAAACACTACTCACCCATCACGTTACTCATATTCCGTGCACTTTATATTAGTAGTGAACCCGCCTGTTTAGTTGCTGCATGCGTGGATGTAGGCAGCACACGATCAACCTGAAATGGACGTCCGGTGGATGTCCAGCTCAGATGCACTGCTGGCCAGCCCAGAAATTCTACAATTTCGGGCACAAAAAATCTTGCAACAATCAACGATTTGGGGGGTCGATTGTGCCGTACGGCACACCCCCATCTCAAAAACATGTCACATGTGCATGTTTTTGAGAATAGCCCAAATTTTAACTCAAATCAGGGTGTTCCCCGGATAAAGGGGTGCTCGCAGCCGCCCCAAAAGCCGCCTAGCTTGACAGCTGTAATTTTAACACATTACACATCAAGGACACTGCCTGCTTCACGCCACCTCGTCAGGTTTCGAGAGCCCGACTCGGGCCCGTTCCGAACGGACACTCACATCTCGATTGCCTGTCTTGCATTCCAGCGGTCACGATAGGTGTGTACCTAACAAAATTTCGGTTGTATTGTGTTATTATTTCCAGCGATTGGCGTTCACGACCATTCTTCAAGCAACGTGAAACCTACCATCCACATCACTCGAATACGTCAACGTCAACCATCTCTTTTACTTTCCAACTCAACAATCATGGCGGATACGCATTTCAGCAGTTTGTTTTCAACGGTTTGCGGCGATCAAGTGAGCGCGTCAGCGGAGTCGCGCGGACTCAAGCGCGGCGTCGATGTCAATTTGTTTGCGGACGTGGACGGTGCGGCTGTGCATATTGGGACGGCTTCGGTGAGCACTGCTGGTGGCGATGTTGGCCTTCCGCGCACGCTGCACAACCACCAGCTGCCGGAAAAACCGACGAGGCGGACTATATCGTCGTGCACAACATTGCGACTAAGGACAAGTTCAAGGACCTCCCGTTCCCGTACATGTTTGATGGCGCCGAGGGACCGCCGGAGACGATGGGTGGAGCATACCGCGCGGCGTTTTACCCTTGGGATACTCGGATGATGCGCCCCGCTGCGGAGGATGGCCCTAGCGACATTCGTACCCCTGCTGCAGCGTCAAACTTCAACGCAGCGACGAACCAGGCCAGCTCGGGACGGATGCCCAGTACCGGTCCGGCAGGCGAAATCACTGGTTCGGGGGGTACGAAGCATCCAGCACGCTCCACTCCGGTTTCGGGAGGCACGAAAGCGCCCTGCTCGCTCTGCAAGACCCTCCAGTGGAGGCACGAAGCACCCTGCTCGCTCCAACGTCACCGAAGCTACTACGCAGGACGTAACCGAAGGTGGACGACGAACCGGAGGTGGCGGAAAGCATTCGTGAGCAGCAGGGGACGCAAATTACGGTGCCCAAGTTTGTGACGTCGGATTACGTCGGAGAAGGAGCGACTGTGCTGGTGAGGCAGCTAGTGGAACCGGCCGTGACCCTTCGGGATGTGTGAAAGAAGACCACGTGGAGGACCTGCGCAACAATATGTTGGCTGTGGGGTATGTGAGCTCTTCGCGTATCACTGTGACGGTGCTGAGGTCGCAGAACACGCATCTGCCCGCCGACACGCGTCTGTTCCAGAATGGCAAATTCCATGCCAATGCGAACGTGACCGTGATCGACGGACTGCATCGTCTCAATGCTATGCATAGCATTGCCGATGACTTCACGCGCCTCACCCGTATGCACAGAACCAAGCTGCCACAGGACGCAAACCGCTTGCGCTGGGTTACTCAGCCTCTGGATGTGTACTACCTTCGCCGCAAGGACAACAGTGATCTTCAGCCTCATGAGATCATCCACAAGAGTGCAGAGTCGAACCATACGACTGGGACGCAACTGACGGAGCGCTCCCTGGTTCGAATCTTGTCGTCCATCCAGCAGTTCATCCGTACGATTGCTGTTGCAAATAACGTGGAAAACGCTGGCGACTTGCGTGAGTCTGATGTCATCCGAACATTGTTCGAGGCGCAGTTCATGGGGATGATGAATTCAACGAACACGGCCCGGCGGTGGACGCGTTTGGCTATAGCAACGCTGAAGCATCCTGTTCTCGACGAAGTGTTGCGTGAGCTGAACAATCCGAGCGCCGCAACGAGATTGGGATAACGCACCTGGACCACAAGATAGTGCGCGAGTTGCTGGAAGAAAACTTTGTCTTCGTCTTGCGTGGTCTTTCGGAGTACTTGAACCCTGCTCATGGTGGACGTCCGGATGGACGCTTTGACGTGAACGACTTCTATACATACGTCCGTCGCGTGACTGCAATAGCAAATTCTCTGTACGCTGCGTTTGGGTGCCCAAAGAGTATTATGCGCAAGTCATTTCTGAGCACAGAGATGGCAATTGGGTCGGTTAAGCAGCCGAAGGAGTTGCAATGGCATCTCACCAATGCCATTGCAATGTATAGAGGGACGACCGGAGCAGTGAGGTTCGAATGCGACGGAGAGCCACGCGTTTACAGGATTTGGAAACGAACTTGAAAGAGTTTTTCAATCCGACATTGAAGAAGAAGACTAAGGCTCGACGCAAACGCCGCCCTTCTGCTGCCAATGTGAGACTCACTCACAAGAAGCAGCGGAATGTCGAACATGAGCCTGCTTCGCATGGCATCCGCCGCCGTTCACAGCGACTTCGCTCGACGGGGAGCACACGCCTCGAGGAAGAAGAGCCGGTTGTGGTACAACAATCCGCCGGGGAAGAAGAACAGGCCGTTGTTGATAAACCCACCGATCAACAACAAGCCACTGCTTCCGGTGATGAGGTTGACGAAGACTCCGCCCGTTCCCCCGATTCTGCCGTTGAGATTGTCCCCCAAGATAACCAACGTGCTGGTGCGACTCCCTCCAACCAAGAATCTGTCCATAACGTTTCGGACGAGGAGAAAACAACAGTGCAGACGAGGGCCAAGTCGAAAGCAAGGGGGTCCGCGAAGTGACAATTACACTCACTGTTCCGGAAGAGGAGTCGAAGTCGATGAAGACGGTTACATCGTTCGTGACTCTCCTTCTGAACACGACCTCCTGTTCGACGACCGGATGCCATCTCTTCCCGACGATTTCGAAGTCAAAGACCGAGCTGAAGGGCATCATCTGGCGCAGCGTCCCGCGGACGTCATCGCATCGGTGAGGGTTTTGTCTGCCCCCGATTGAGCTCAGGTTGTTATTGGAGAGTGTGGAAATCGATGAGGAGGGCAGAGAGGTGAGGTATTTGAAAGCAAGTGGCGATGGACCCTGTGTTTGAGGGGCTGCATATCCGGAACAACATCGGGCTCGTCATCTTGTTTTCGAGATCGACACCATCTATCCGATGTTTTTCGCAGCGTGGAAGATGGCTGCCAAGGCGATGTGTGAGCCTACATCGACGTTTCTACCCTCGAGGCTGGACTTCGCCCAGGTTGCGCGAATGTCTACAAGCTGGAAGGATTCGTATGAGGCCGGCACTGGTATGGCGTACTTCCACAATTGCCGAACGGAAATCAACGAGCGAGGGTATACGGTGATGCACAATTTCGCGGATGTAAGCTACCTCGATGCGCGGTCGGACAAGTTCCATTTGACTTGGGTCTCATGGAAGAAATTCCTATCCAGGAATTGTTTCGGTACTTTTTGGGAACGTGGGAGGGGGAGGAGGTGCACAAGGACCCTGGGAACCGGCAGCTGTGGAGTCCCATTGTCAATACGGGGGACGATGAAACAGATGAGAAGAACCGGAATGAGGGGAGGGCTCGCTTCACGTCTACGCGCCACTGCCTGGTTGACTATGCCGAGAAACGATGACGCATATCGACCGGTTCAAGTTTGTGACGCGGCGAGCCCTGCTGGATGTGTGGTTGGGAATCCTTGTCCGGCTGATAGGGCTGGAGGAGTGCGGTTTACCGGGAGAAAAACTTGTCATGCCGGCATCTGGGGGACGGTTTTTGATAACGGGAAAGGGGGTGTCCTCGGCAGGTCCACACAATGATTTCCCTGTTCCTCTCTCGCGACCGCAAAGATCAACTTCCGGGTTACTTTGTTATTGCCAACGGAGATGACCCATTCCCTATCTGGGTGTGTCCAGGGTCCCACAAGTACGTCTTTTCCAAAGCGCTGGAATTAGATATGTACGCCAAGACGATGAAGCTGAAGAAGGTAATCGTTCCGCCACGTTCAGTCTTCATCGGTCACGGCTATGTACAACATGCCGGGGCAGGGCATGTCGACAGAGTTGTGTCACACACGACAACGAGGTATCACACGTATTTCAGGAATGCGTCGTATCCGATTCCCGACAATGTTTCGTTTGGTTTCATCAGGCGGTTGGGATTCGAAGAAGAAGTAATCCCCAATGCTCCGCGCCGGTCTGCCAGGCAAAGTCAACCGGCACCTGTCAATGTTCGCCACAAGACAGTTGTTCCCATCCCGGTCAAGAAAGATCGTAGGCCGAAGACAGGGCAACTCGGAATCATGCGGATGAAGACGACAGAAGCTCCCAAGAAGAGAGAACCTCACGCGGGTCAAAATTCATCTTGAGCAGATTCACTCCACAGTTGCCGATAACGCCTATTCTGCCGGAGATCCTGAATATGATGAGGACGAAGACAAGAAGAACAATTTCCGACGGCTAGATAGCTTAACAACTACTACTTTGGTAAACAATTATCGAGAATATAATCATCTCCTTTATCACTCCAATCTATGAACCTAGTATAATGTACTTCCGTTCCATGCTTTCAAACTAGATTGTCCATTCCCTCGTGGGTTGGAGCATGATTTCCAGGACGATTCCCTCACATCTCTAGACTCGATGGTCTATGCTAGAAATAGCAGAACAATTGGGTATGTACGTGCTTCATCGCCTACTTGCTTCCGGTAATGTGTGGACGTGCACGATACACGATCAACCTGAAATGGACGTCCGGTGGATGTCCAGCTCAGATGCATTGCTGCCCAGCCCAGAAATTCTACAATTTCGGGCACAAAAAAAATTGCAAAAAACATCGATTTCAGCGGGTGGATTGTGCCGTACGGCACACCCCCCATCTCAAAAACATGTTCACATGTGCATGTTTTTGAGAATAGCCCAAATTTTAATTCAAATCAGGGTGTCTAATTTGGCCAGACGGCCCCAGGAACCGGCCGCCGCCCCGAGTGGGGTTGTCACTGGCTTCTGTAAGCACTAACTGTAAGGCTAAATGGCGTCTCACGACGGGTCGATTTCAGGCTCAACACGTCAGGGACAGGTCTTGGTCCTTGTTCCATCATGGTCCCGCCTCACTCTCTCACGACCAACCTGAAATGGACGTCCGGTGGATGTCGAGCTCAGATGCATTGCTGGGCCAGCCCAGAAATTCTAAAATTTCGGGCAAAAAAAATCTTGCAAAAATCAACGATTTGGGCGGGTCGATTGTGCCGTACGGCACACCCCCATCTCAAAAACATGTTCACATGTGCATGTTTTTGAGAATAGCCCAAATTTTAATTCAAATCAGGGTGTCTAATTTGGCCACAACGGCCCCAGGAACCGACCGTCGGCCCGATCGGGGCTATACTGGCGTCTGGAAGCACCAACTGTAAGCCGGGAACCGTTCACCGCCCGATCGGGGCTATCACTGGCTTCTACAAGCACCAACTGTATGGCTAAATGGCGTCTCACGAAGGGTCGATTTCAGGCTCAATACGCCTGTGACAGGTCTTGGTCCTTGTTTCATCATGGGTCCCGCCCCACTCTCTCACGACCAACCTGAAATGGACGTCCGGCGGATGTCCAGCTCGATTGCGTTGCTGGCCAGCCCAGAAATTCTAAAATTTCCGAAAAATCAATTTGGTGGCCCAGCATCTCCTGTGCCGAAAATTCCCGCACTCACTTCTGATATACGTCTAGACGTGTGTTTCGCACTTGTACGCATCAGGGAAGGCGTCACGGAAGGTTGAGACTCAGTCTCAGACAACGCGGTACACAAGTAGCATAGCCTATGCTACTTGTGTACCGCGTCGTCTGAAATAGCGAGTAGTGTTTGTTGTATAGTTGTGGAGTATGCGTCTGGTGGTTTGTAAAGCTTGCAGAACGGGATAGGGATGTGGGTGGCCCTATTTTATGAATACATGAATACAAATATTCAGGGTTGACAAAGCGGAAAGGCATACGCTCATACATGTTTGAGATTGCATAGTGGAGAAAATATTTACATCGAAATTTACATGGAGCTGATGGAGGTTTTAAGGATGATGTATGGGAGGAAGAAAATTCTTCTTTGGTATGAGGATGTGTTCTGTAGGGGGGGGTTGGATGGAATCTTGGGATGGTACAGGGGGAGGTGGGAAATGTACGGAGTGCGGTTTAGACTGGAATGTGATTCGGAGAGGAGTGCTGACGAGCATATTATGGGGATTAGAGAGACGCTGCGGGGTGTTGGGGGTAGTGAGGGCGGAGAGGTGTTTAGGTGGGACCGTAGGAGGTGTGGTTGAAGGCGCCGAGAGGAGGGGGTTTTAGGAAAGTGAGGAGAAAGAGGGGGAGGGGGGTGGCGTCTGTTCTGGCTGTGGTGAGTGGGGATGTGATGGAGAAGAGGGGGTTATTGTATTTGGGGAGGGAGGGGAGTGGGAGGAAGGGTGCGAAGAGTGGGGGGTTCAACCCTTATCAAGTTGATATGTGGCTCAGAGAGAGGATGTTACTGAGGAGACGGGGCGGGGAGCGGGAGGTGGGCCGGTGGTGGTGCTTTATACGGTATCTAAGATGCGGATGGCGTGGGGGCATGAGCAGCTGAGGGAGGGAGGGGATGGAGCAGGTCGGGCACGGGATGGGGAGTGAGAGGTTTTCGAAGAGTAAGCTGCAGGGGAAGTTTGTGGAGAGGGCGAAGGAGAGGGGTTGAAGGTAGAGGAGAGAGGGTATTAGAACAATACGTTGCAAAGGTGATGGGGGAGAGCATGGTCGAGGAGTTAGGGTGTTTTTTTCCTTATTCTGAGGTAGTATGAGGACTGGTTATACGAAATCTGTACGGTAAAGCCGAAAAGTAGGTATGGAATGGAGGTGTGCACCGTGGAAGCGGGGACAGGTAGCTGAAAATGCGCGCTAGAGTGGTATTGGGGGTGTTTGAGGTACAGTACGGGGGAGTGAGCACCAACAGGAAGGGGGTGTGAGCGAGAGGATGAAAAAATTAAAGACGAAATTGGAGTCGACCGACAAAGGAAAATTAGAGTGGTCGCCGTGATGGATGCGGACATCCATGTCGAGCACGGCGGCAGAAATTTCTGGGGTCGAAATTTTTGAATTTCTGAACCGGCGCCCGTCCTAGCGGGACATAGACATGGTGAAGTCCATCCCGAGGAGGACATCCGTGGTACTAGAAACAATGAATGTCGTCCTAGTAATACTAGACGTACTAGACCGCATGGACGTCCGGTTCTAGGCGGACATCCAAAAATACTGGACAACATGGACGTCCGCCTAGTAATACTAGGTGTACTAGAGGTTGTGGACGTCCGCGTCCATTTCCGAGAACACAGACGTTGACCCAAACGCATGCAAAGCGCAACAACACCTTAAATTCACAGCAATGGCTACTGACCATAGCTACTGAATTAGCTTAGTTTCATACAACATGTTTCAACTTAGCAGATGCTGACAGGTTACATGCGTGGTGAAGAGATGCACAGCAGCAGCAATTAAGAGTTCTGGCTCTATTGTTATAGGACTAGCTCTGAAGCATACAAGAAACGTAGCCTCTGCAGACACACACAGGTCTTGATTCTAAAGCTGTTATTATTCGAACAATTCATCGCTGCACTGTGTTGTGACATTAAGAATGGCACAAATGCAAATTCTTACATGCTTGCATACATGTCTATAGACATAGCATACTGTGTAATGTACATTGGGCAAGTGAAATAATCGCGGAGATACACTAACCATTGAGAATTTTATACAATCGAGATATGCGCCAAAACTTATATTCATTTGCTGAAGCACATTTCTCGGTGTATTGGCACATATTCATATGATCAGTCAAAAACATTCAAGATTCAAGACCCTGGCACATCGAACAGATACCAGTGCATTGGCATGTTCTCTAATCGTTTCCAACTTCCCCACATGCGAGGAGTGGAGAATCATTTCCGTTCTCAGTTTTCTCTCGGTTTGATTCGAATTGCAACATTTAGCTAATGGAGTTTCCAGACTGGAATAAACTTGGAACATCAGGCGAATGGAAATAGCAGGTGGATACTTTGGAGTCGAGCTGGATAACAGTCCACGGAGAATGACGAGAGGAAGTTTGCGTTATCTTATCATTTACGTTTCTAATGAAGCATTACTATCGTAGTCATTGACATACATGAAGTTGGTGCTGGTCCTTGAACCATCCTCGAGAAAACAGAAATGATATATTGATCGAGTTTATTCAAGTATGGGCAGAGAGGACGCTACCTTTTCCTCCATTCTTGTCTTTATGTGAAGCTCGAAACCATTCATAGATACTGTATTATTTGTTATTGTTTGTATCCATGTAAACCACTGAGTTTTCTGCATCTCTTTTGCCATTCTGAAACGCAAGCATCAGCTTACAATCATTGAAAGGAAGCAGTGGTAATCTATATTTTACCTTTCAGAGGAGTTGGAAAGATGATATCATCAGCAGCAGAACTGTTAATGATTTGACTGATTATCATGCTCATACAGTAGTGCTGTCGGTATGGTATACCTTTGATCTATCCCCTCATTCTGATATGTCCCGCATCCCAGGCGTAGAAGCTATCCGTAATATCACCTAGGGTGGAAGGAGCCTCATCTGTTCCGGGACATGGGTACGTATAAGGAAGGCTAAGATTCTCTGGAAGTATGGTTACTCTCCATATTACTACAAGACACTGCCCAGGCGCACTCAATTCATTGAGATCGGACCCATGCAATGTTCTTCTGACCAGAGTCTGTTCTCCTTGAGCAGGAAGCGAAGCTCAGCTGTACCTACGCAGACTCCGTCAACTAGGAGTTCTACGGTCTTGCCGGGTGTGAGATGATTGCATCCACTCTCGTTCTTGGTTACCACGCTCCCTGTTGAAGCACTGGAATTGGCCCTGAGGGGCTCAATTACGTGAGAAAACTTTGACCCTCAATTTCTCCTAGAAGGAGTGCTCTATGCGCTCCGAAACCTATCTCATCGTGTTCAGCGTGCCCGAATTAGTCGGGTAGCAACTTCTCCGAAGCTTCTACGACCTTTCTTCACGGAGATAATAGCGTCTGAAGTTTCAATTTGTTTGTTATACTTTCAATTGGTAATTAGAAATGCGAGGATGGGCTGCCATCATGGCACAGGGTAATGTTATGATTAGTGTACACGTGTGGACGATATGATAGAGAAGCCCACGTGTACCAGATTGGGAGCGGGTGCTTACCAGGACAGACTGTCAGTGACAGACTGTCTGGAGCAGCTATTAACAGGCTGTCCTTAGCACCGCCGGCGCACCTCGGCGAGAATACAAATAATGTAGTGAGCTCGCAGATTCAATAAACGCTCGGTAAGCGACCATTTCGTTCCAACAGTCGTACATGCGTCGAGCGCCCGGGTGTCCTGCAGTTACCGCGTAATGGTTAGCTCGCAAAATGCGCCCCTTAATCGCTCCGGGCACGACTATCTGCGTGGCGCCGTCGAGCGGCGCGGTCCTCATGAGTATCCCATCGGGGGACAGATGAAAGCGCGATTGCGGCGCGGTTTCGACGTCGCGTTTCGCGTTTTGGCAGAATTCGTCCGTCGCTTGCTCGCGAATCCACTCGTCAGTGGACACGGGCGGTTCGATGCACGACCGAGTTGCCAGTAGGCAGTCTAGACTTGGGTAGTATTCTGCGTAGTCGCATAGTAGCGCGGCATCGGTTCGAGCGAAAGCGTTCGCGTGCGGTTCGACGATGTTCGCGGCGTCGAAGCAGGGTATCTCGTCAGGTATTTCCGTCTCGTCGCCGCTTCGCGTGGCCATTCGCGAGAGCGCGTCGGCGATAACATGGCGTTTACCCTTTTTATATTCGACGTCGAACTCGAACTCGGCGAGTCGCAACCGCCAGCGCGCGAGTCGTCCTTCCGCAGAGGTCATGTTTAGAATCCAGCGCGGCGAATTGTGGAATTGTGGTCCGTGCGAACCGTGAACCTCCGTCCTTCTAGATACGCCCGTAGTAGCAAAACTCCCCACACTACTGCGAGGCATTCGCGTTCCGTCGTCGAATAATTGCGCTCCGCGTCGTTAAGCGTGCGCGAGCAGTATCCGACTGGATGTAGTACGTCGTCGCCCGCGTCTAGCTGTAGTAACGCGCATCCGATTTGGCCTTGCGACGCGTCGGTGTCGAGCACATACGGGTGCCCTTCGCGCGGTAGACGGAGGATAGGCGGAGATAGCATCGCTTGTCGCAATGATTCGAACGCGCGCGTTTGCTCCGGCGTCGGCGCGGGTAAGCTGTCTCCTTGGTCCTTCTTCAGCAACTGCGTAAGCGGCGCGGCTACGAACGCGAATTTTTCGACGAATCGGCGAGATACTTTGCACGTCCCCAAGAAGCTACGTAGTTGCGTTTTCGTCGTCGGATACGTCGCATCGCGCAGCGCGTCGCATTTCGTCGTCGGCACGGATAGCTTTCCAGGCGAAATAGTATGTCCCAGGTAGTCTACTGAGCGCTTGAAGAACTCGGTCTTCGCGAATTTAAGCGAAACGCCAGCGCATCCGAGGATTCCTAGTATCTCGTCGACGTGGTGCACGTGCGCATTTACGTCGGCGGAGAAGATTATTACGTCATCCAGGTAGACCAGGCAATGCTGCCATTTCACGTTTGCGAGCAAAATATCGAGCGCGCGCTGAAACGTCGCGGGCGCGTTCGAGAGTCCAAAAGGCATGCGGCGGAAGCGATACGTACCAACGTGCGACGTAAACGTAGTCTTATCGCGGTCGGCGTGCGCTACTGGGATCTGCCAGTATCCCGAATTGCAGTCCAGCGTAGTGAAAACCGTCGCGTTACCGAGCGAGTCGACGCAATCGTCCATGCGCGGGATCGGATACGCGTCCTTTACGGTAGTGGCGTTTAGGCGGCGGTAGTCGATGCAGAAGCGAGAAGTCCCGTCCTTCTTGGGTACGACTACGACCGGGCTTGCCCATTCCGACGTAGCAGGTTCGATTACTCCAGCGCGGAGCATCTTCTCCACTTGCGTACGGATAATTTCGCGCGACGCGTGTCCGGCGTGGTACGGTGGTTGGTTAACGGGGGTCGCCCCCGGAACCAGTTCAATGCGGTGTTCCGTGGCGTGGATGGCTCCAAGCGTGCCGTTCCACATCCGCTCGTGCTTACGTAACATCTCGATAATTTGCGCGTGTAGGTCGTCGTCTACTCGCTCGTCGCGCAGCGTCGTGCGTAAGAGATCTTCCCAATGCGGCGTCGCGTTCGCAATCCCGTCGGTTTTGTAGTAGGTAGAAAATCCGCAAACGGCAAACACCCTACAGGGTGTCCCGAGCCTCGGAGGTGTGGGTAGAGCAAGCGAATCTTGCGTCAACGCCAATGGCGAGTATACCACGAAAGGTCTGCCGGTAATACCGGGTGAAGGTTGGGGTGGCTCACGCACGAAGTGCGTATTGATGGAGCGAAAGACGTAAACCCGTCGAGCTGTATAGCTAAAGCTAATTCGTCCTGGAAGGATGAATAGAGCAATGCAAACACTGTTCAGTGGAGTCGTAAATTCCACGTGCGTTTACGTTACCTCTAAAGGTTAAGCACCCTGGCTATCCAGAGGCATTTTATACTAAACTAAGTTACTGTAAAACAGTTAGGGTAGGTAGGACAGTTAGGAATAAATATCCTTATGTGCACCAATCAGATCCCTGATTATGGCGACTGCGGGAGCCCGCGAGATCACCGACTGTTAGTGTTACAGTGTAAAGTTAGCTGAGTCAGCTTAGTTAAAATTGCCCCTTGTGGGGTCTTTAGTTGTCCCATGGGTCCCTCTCCATCACTGGTCTGAGGTACAGCGAGGCTGTTTCCATTGGTTATTCCCGAACCGGGGTCGTCCAATAGGATGTCGACACGACCCCACCAGGGCAGACCACTCCGTGCTATGACAGGTTTCACGCAGTTCCGGCGGGTTCGTCGCGTTGCGTGGCGTCGCATCGTCGGGCGGTCAGTCTTGCGGAGTCGGCGCCTCTTGTGAAACTTGTAGGCAACCTACGGGGTTGGGCACCGCGGCGCCCAGCTTCATGCCTTTGGGCAATACCTGTAGGCGGGTGCCGGCGTTGTGCACATGCACACTGAAGGGCACGTTCCTTTTAACCTGCGTTTCACCATTGGCTAGACGCAGCAACTTCTGTCCGTAGAGGTCGGTTGCGGGTATCGTGATGCAGCGTCCGTCAGCGCCCGTGGTGACTTCGATAGCTCGCGTCGCGTGCGGCGGAATCGACGTGCGACGCGCGACGCGGACAGGCGTGAAATCTGTTGTTCGAGTGGTCTTGGGGGTCGATGCGCGGCGCGGTTTCGTCGGCGTGTGCGGGAGCATCGGAACGTGGTCTCCATAGCGGGTTCGCAACGCGCGCTGCGGCCCAGTATAGATCATCCGAACCACACGGTCGATGAAGTCTGCTCCCAAAATGCAAGGGACGGATAAGCGCGGCACCACCAGGAAAGTTTGAAGGTGCGCGCGGGCACCTAGAAGAACGCTAAGTCGCAGCGACGCGTTAGGCGCGAGGCGTCGTCCGTTCGCGTCGATAATCGCGCAGCGCAGCGTCGGCGGCGTAGCGTGGCGCTTCCAATCAGCGCCTAATACGTTCTCGCGAATGAGGCTCGGGCCTGCGCCAGTATCAAGCACGGCGTCACCGCGGTGGCCGTGCGTAGATTATATCCGACGCGTATCTCGAGTTTGTAGTTCGCGGTAGGGGTCTGAAACAGGACCACTGTTTCGGGTGGTAACGGAGGCGGTCTTTCGCGCGGCGGTTGCATCATCGCGCGTCGCGTGTCCGTTGAGTGGAGAGGAGTCGGCCCACCCGCTACGACTCCTCGTAGGCGTTTCCCGGGTCTTCCGCGAAGCGAACCGAGTGGGGCGTGAGCTGCTCGCCGTCGTGCGCGTCGTCTTCGCGTGTGCGTTCGCTTTCGCGCTCGCGTGCTTCATCGTCCGCGGAAACTTCGAAAACCTAAACGTTGCGCTGCAGGTTCAGTTCTTCGGGCGTTAGGCGCGCGTGACTATGCATCTCGCGAATTGCGGCCTGTTGCTCGGATGAGAGCAGCGGGCAGCTTACCATGGGGTGTCCAAACTTCCGGCATATCAGACATCGGAACGCCGCTGTGCGAGACGTGTCAGCCGGTGCCGTCTGTCTCACGGTGGGCGGTGGGTAAGTTGCGCGCGGTATGTGCGCCGTGTACGGTCCCGCGCGTTCGCTTTCTCGGTCGTCGTTATGCGCAAAGCGGCGCGAACGGTTGGCGGGCGAGGCGTCGCGAGAGCGTGGCGTGCGATAATTCGACGAAGGGGTTCCAAGCGAGGTCGGACTTCGCATGGGGCTCGGTGTCGAGAACTTCCGTTCGCGCGGAGCGTGTGGCGTCGCGGCGGAGGTTGAGACGTTTGGCGATGAGAAGCCTGATGGCGGGGTATGCCCCACGGTCAGCGCCTGCAGCGTCGGTGTCTCGTCCTCCTCCACGTAGAGCGCAGGAGTTCGCCGTAATAACGGTCGCGCGCTCGTCGTCGGCGTCATCGCTCGGTGCGTGTCCCCGTGGCTCTGCGCCATAGAGACTAGCTCTCGAAAGGTGTATCGACGCGGGTCGCGAAACAGCGCGTCCCGCACGAGGTGTTGCGCATAGGGTCGTAGGCCATCGACGAAAATAGAAACAAGCGTTCGCTCGCTAAACGCATCGCCGCAGCGCAGCGCGCGGCGTCGCAGTCTCGTAGCGAACTGCGTTTCGGTTTCCTTCGGGTCTTGCGTTTGTTGCGCCACGTCACGGTAAGCTTGCGCAACGTCGCCTTCGCGCGCGTAGGTTATCAGGAGCCATTGAACTGCTTCCGCGTAGCACGTAATCGAATCGACGCCCGCGCGCGCTCCTCGGAACGTTCGTCCCACGTACGTCTGGAACGTGTCGCGCGCCTCGTCGGCCAGGAAATACTTGAGAATCGGCAACGCTGCGCCTTCGGATACGCCGGTGTCGTCGCATGCGCTCTTGAAATACTTCAGGAACGATAGCACGGCGATTCCGTCAGCGCCCGTGAAATTCTCCCCTTGCATCGAATGGCGCACCATTTTCGCGGTGTTAGCTAGTTCGCTCGCAATTGCTCGGTTAAACGCGCGGTCCGTATTACGCAAGCGGTACGTGTGATACGAAAGCGCGCGCGTGAACAGCTCGTTCAACGGCTGGATTTCTACCAGCCCGGGATGCGCGGGTCCATTGTCGTTGTCCGAATGCGGGTGGTCATCGAATGACAGGTCCTGGCGCGCCAGTTCCAGCCATCCTTCGGGACCCACGTCGCGTGCGTAGTTCGTGGGAGTCGCGCGCGTTGCGGTCCGCGTTCGGTTTTCGCGCGCCGCAACGTTCGCGCGGTCAATATTGTGCTCCTCGCGGGAGTCCATCGTAGTGACGATTAGGTTGTGGACTTGTGCCCTCATCTGAGCCGTCAATCCACGTGATTGGCCCTTGATAGCGCGGTCCACCGCAGCTCGTACTTCAGCCTGGAGCATGCATTGGAACGTAGGGTCGTCCACTACTTATCGAACCAAGCTCGGGAGCGTTGCGGACGGCATAGCGTGCACGTCGGAAACGCGGAACTCGGCCTCGCGCTTCGTTGCGGCGCCATCGTCGGACGTTTGCGCGTCTTCATCGATGCTCGCGAGCGCTTGCGTCGGTAACGGCGGCCAGGGGGAAGCGGTAGGGTCAGGGACATGCGAAGCGACCAGTGCATCGACTGCGTGCGTTTGCGACGCGCCTGGCGGCGGTTCGGTCGGCGCGTTCGATCGCTCGGGCGCGGATGGGTCCATCGGCGCGGTTGCGTTCGATCGTCGCTTAGGGAAAAGGGAAAAAGGGATGATGGGGAAGGAGAAAGGGGAATTCGGCGCGCGTCAAAATCTCGCGTCGGCGCGTCGAAAAATTGGCAAGTAAAAAGGGAAGCGCTTCCCGAAAATTGTCTGCGTATCGGGCGCGCGTAGTAAGGGTGAGGGGGACGAGTTCGCTCGCAGGAGGGCTTCTTCCTCGCTCGGAACGCGCAAAGACGGGTCTCGATCGTCCGCGAACCCAATATTTTCGGCACCGCCGAACCCGCGTTAGGGTTGCGAACTAGCACGCGCACGCGCTGCGTCTTCGATCGCGTCGTTCCGCGCGGCGAATCGTCGTAGTAGAGATAGGGTAGTTATACAAAGACCAGAGAGGCTGTAGCACCGCTTCCGGGATAGCGATACGCGCGCAGGCGTCAATCGCCCTCGCTGTCGCGCACGACGAACGGAGAAAGGGAAAATTAGAGTAAGCGATAGGTTTTGGCTTCCCGTGTTTTCCCCAAGCGGAGTTTCTGTCCTTCGCTGAGTTTGCACGTCGGTTCGCGCAATTCTAGGTCGAGAGACCAGTTGTAGGACCATCCGGGGTGGCGATCGCTAAGGGAGTTCCAGAATTGCAGCCGTGTCAGGGCGAGGTGAACCATAACGCGCTGGTTGAACTTGCGTTCGCGCCGTCGCTCTGTCGCGCTGGCGAACGGGTGGTACAACGGCGGAACGCGTAGGGAACGATCGCAACACGGGATTCGCGGGCCGGCGCAAGCCGTGATCTCAGGGCGAGATCACCGAGTAAACTCGAGCACAACGCGATCCACACAGGGGTAGTAAATCCCTGGCCTAGTGACGTGAGACGCAACGCGCGCTATCGCGGTGCGACGCGGTTCGACGATCGGTTTATGCGCAGCGCGCACGCGAACGTCGGCGATCGTGAGCAACCCGCACGCAACGTTTCAACGCAATCGGTCCTCGCGATTCGCTAAACGCTTAACTCGTAGCTGCGAAGATGCTGGCTGTTTATTGGTAAGTGTTACGCAATTTATTTCGTCGACGCGCGCGCGTTCGCTGCGATTGCGTCGGGATGAATTCGCATGCATCTATCTTAGTTAGTTAGTAAGCGAGCGTACGCGTGGCGTTTTGATTACGTGTCACGGGGCGTCGATGCGAGCGCGTGCGCGCGTACGTTGCCACGAAACCGCGAGCCCGGCGCCACGTGTAGCGCTTTTTACGAATTTCCCTTTTATTTCCCTTTTTGGGTTTTTTATGACGAAAGTCTTTTTCCCAAATATTTCCCTTTTTGCGTGCGAGCGAGCGGCCGCCGGCTGGCCGCATAAGGACAGCCTGTCCTTTAGTAGTTAGCTATTAATGGTCGTTCTGCTTCGCACCTTACCAATAAACAGCCAGCATCTTCGCAGCTACGAGTTAAGCGTTTAGCGAATCGCGAGGACCGATTGCGTTGAAACGTTGCGTGCGGGTTGCTCACGATCGCCGACGTTCGCGTGCGCGCTGCGCATAAACCGATCGTCGAACCGCGTCGCACCGCGATAGCGCGCGTTGCGTCTCACGTCACTAGGCCAGGGATTTACTACCCCTGTGTGGATCGCGTTGTGCTCGAGTTTACTCGGTGATCTCGCCCTGAGATCACGGCTTGCGCCGGCCCGTGAATCCCGTGTTGCGATCGTTCCCTACGCGTTCCGCCGCTGTACCACCCGTTCGCCAGCGCGACAGAGCGACGCGCGAAACACAAGTTCAACCAGCGCGTTATGGTTCACCTCGCCCTGACACGGCTGCAATTCTGGAACTCCCTTAGCGATCGCCGCCCCGGCTGGTCCTACACGTGCCACCCGTGGTGCACGTGCCCACTCACCCTTTTCCACCTACCTAGTACCCTCATCTGCTTGGTAGACCACTATTCACGCTATATCAGCTCCCCTTCGTTTCCTTCTCGACCGTTTGTCATTCCCCTCACACACTAAGTGTCCGTTGACACCCGTTGTATCACCCTCACACACTACCTCTTCAGTGTACCACTAATCCAGTGCTTGCGCTATCCCTTCTACCCCTTTAGGGCTGGCCTGACAAGCCAACCTCTCACCTGCATAGCAGCATCACTTGAACCAAGATTCTCGACGTATCCTCTGTGTGGCCTTACAACCCACAGTCAAGCTCGCGATCCGCCTTAGCTCTACCATCTCTACCCTGAGCCTGACTGCCGATACAGGAGGTCTCTAACACCTCGCAGTGCTTAGCTGAATCGGCTCACTACACTAAGCCGAATCGACAGCTCGCTCATTGCACCACATAACGACTTTTTTGACCACCGTGATGAGGTTGTGTGGTGTATCGTCGAGAGGCTTTGGAGGTATTTTAGATGATACATCTAGGGGTAGGCTCTGTTGGATGGTGGCGCGCACTTTGGTTTGTTTCAGTATCATTTCTTTTGCGCTGTCTCCAGTCGCTGGACGGTTAGGGTTTGTGGAGAACAATTTGGTGGCGTTCAGCAGTGCGCCGTTTGTTTTGAGATTATTGTACTATATCGGGAAGTAGTTAGAGTCGAGTGTTCGTTGTTCGAGCTCACCGATGGTGGACATTTTGGGTTGCTGTTGATGTGGGAGTATGAGTGCGCGGTGGATAGTTTCGGTGTTGGAATGACTATTGGAGTGTGTGCCGATGTTGGTAGGGAGTTTTGTGAGGTCAGGTGGGATCAAGTTTGGTGGTGTGGGGCTGGTGATCGCTAGGATGGAGGAGGGGAGGGAGGATGCGGGGTTCAATGGTTTATGATGGAGCGTGCTGGGCTTTTAACCTGTCAAGATAAAACCTCTTACCTACGTCTCATGTGAGACGACGGCGAGTGGTTTTTTAATATAGGTGCGGTTCGCTTACAGTATGTGTACACGTGATGGTACTTGACATTAGGCAAAGTGGGTAGTTTTTGTGAAATTACCGAGGATTTAATTCATCAAAGGTCAAGTGGGATGACAAGTGGCCTCTCATGGAGCCACTTGTCCGGTAGACACTGGAACGTTGTTGTATGGTATGACAGTATGCTCAATTTGAAAACCCTAAATGTCCAGTTTGGGGTCAAATTGAAACCTCTCTTTCCTAGCTGGAATCCAGTCATCGGAGATGAATCTTATCATTGCTGGAAAAATCATCATACGGAAGCAATTCTACTGTAGAAAGCTGACAAGGGCTAAGGAGGACCTGGAATTGGTCTGATTGATGAGATGTTCAGAGGTGCTCGACGGGAGCCGACGATGGTAAGAATCTAACATGTCATCGTCAACTTTGGTGTCAATACAAATTCGTCACTGATGATGAGACGTTCTGTGAATGTGGAAATACAGTAGAGAGAGAAATTTTAACCAGTTGGAGGAGGTGTCATGAATGTCCAAAAATGGAAAACTGACCATGAGTTGCTCCGTCGTGATGGAATTGCTTGGATATGGCTGGTGCTGCAACATTGATGTCCTTTTCTCCGCTATCATGCAGTCCACAACAATGTTTTGATCGTTCGAAAACAATAATGACCTTGTTTCCTTTCTTGAAACGCCCCCTACAGGCCGGAGGTTCAGAAAAGTTTGGTCACTTATATTAAAGAGCGAGTGGAAGTATCGCCTTACTCGTCGTCTTGCCACGTTCAGAGGACCTTCACATTGCCCTCTGATTTGTGCGGTCGGAAAAATCGTTGGAGATGAAAGCCTTTTCTGTGTTGCTCACGTTCATCTTGGTCGCTGTTCACTATGGTGCTGCGGAAGTCATCAGTCGCCGCGGACCGCTTGCAAACAATAACCTTCTAACGAGTGCAAATTTAAGAATTTTCCGACGTGTCCAACGCAATTTATCGTGTCCGAAGAACATTTGCTTCGCCCTGGACGGGTCTGAGGCGGTTTCGCGGCAGGAATATGGGCGGATTGTATCATTTGCGCAAGTAGTTGCCGCAATTATTAGAGGTGATGAGCGGTCGCAGTTTGCAGCGGTTCAGTATGGACTGCGCAACATAGAGATTGCATCGCTTGGGCGACGTGGATTTTTGAGATCACTGGGACGATCGCGGGCGGCTGGAGCGCAGCGGACATTTACAAGCGCTGGACTGGGGTTTTGCATCAATGAATTGCGCGGGAGTTTGAGGGAATCTAGTGTGATTGTGATAGGTGATGGGCGGTCAAACTTTGGAACGGACCCGCGTTTGTTGGTAGAAAGATTTTTCAACGACGACATGCGACTGGTGTCTGTCGGAGTTGGATTCGGGAGTCGAGCACGCTTGAGAGAGGCTTTGGGTGGTCGTGATAATGTCATATCTTTGAATGATTACAGCTCACTGCAGAGATCAGTTGTTCGCGTAGTTCGTGCTGCCTGTTCCTCCTAGCTGTGCTGGAATGCAGCGGGGAGGATGCTCGCCAGCAATGTCGGAGACATTTAAAAAAAAGATTTTTATAGTGGCGAGTTGGTGGTAAACTTGGAATCAATCCCACTGCGCTGTGATTGACCACAAGTTTTGTTGGTGACCTGAGCATTACTGGAATCGACAGTATCGTGCTGTAGAGAGTATGAAACGGCAGAAGCAATTGTTAACTAAATTAATTTGTCGAGACGGAGTGTTGTAAATTTCTACCATACATGTTGAGCGCCTTACTACGGCACCGCGCGGTAGTAAGTTGTGCCGATGAGCCGATGAGGAAAAAAGCGAGCGCGCGTTCCCTAATGGTACGACTTGGTCTTATTGAAGAAGACGTCAGCGTGCTTTCGAGTCCTTGTGAGATATCGAAACAAGATTTTCCCCACGCAAGAGTGGAGATTACGATGGAGCTCAGTTGGGCAAGAAGTTGACGTCACCCACATAGAAGCTCCATCCAATATTGCGAGCGTCCACTACGAGTAGATATACGTTGCACGATTCTACTGGACAGCAGGGCACTGTAAGTAGACACGTTGAATAATAGCACCAAACAGCAGTGCTATCTTGATGTTACACGCTTGCTCGGCAAAATAGGCAAGGAGGCTCAGGTCCAATCACTGATGAAGCCTACGCTGACGTTGTCCATGGAGACGTCAACATTAAGGGAGAGCGCCTCTTGGAGAGCTACCGAGTAACTTGCAAGTAATTTCCTACCCTTTCATCGTTGCTTCTTCTTGCTCGTCATACATCTACCGATCCCTGCCAAGTCTTGATCAATTCGGCAGCTGTAAGTTGCGCGTGTAGCACCGCCTGCATGATGAGGCCATGTTTTCCGTGCAGCAAAACAATTTTTCCAGCATATTTCCTTATCATCTCGCGTTATGTCACGACCTGTGATAAATTTGTTAACTTGTTCTGTTATCGTTTGCAATTATTCAACGCTGCACCACGCGCTTCCCCTCTCACCCAGATCGCCGCCCCTCCCCAAGCCCAGCGCACCTTTGCATCGCATACCCTATGCATGCAGCCACTCTATCACATCAATGCAGCAAATTTCAAAATGCCCTGTTGGGCCCAACAAATATGAGCTATCTTGCTGCGTTCGCTGTACATTCCAACTCTACTATTCCTATTTAACCACCACTTCCCCACCCGCCACACCCGGCTAACCATCATCACCATCATCAATTCCACACATTCAGCCTCAGTCTAACCAACAACCTGCACAATGAAAACTTTCTTCGCAACCGTTCTTTCCTTCACTCTCTTCGCCCTTGTCGCCGCCCAAGAAGAGGATGCTTTCCAGACACTCATTGACAGAGGCAACAGGTTCGCCACCGATCCGGAAGCGCTTCTCAGAGCTCGTGCCCTTCGCCAGGACGTTATCAACCAGGGTGGATGCAATCTCAATGTCTGTTTCGCTATCGATCTGAGCAACAGTGTGTCTGAAATTGACTTTATCTTTCAGCGAGAGTTTGTTCAGTTTATCCTAGCCATTGCCGGTGCCAGTGGTAGTGAAGATACCGAGAACACTGCCTTTGCTGCAGCCTCCTACGGCCTAAGCATTCGCGAGATTTCGCCGCTGACCAACGATGTCGAGGCACTTCTACTGAAGATTGACGAAGCTGAATTCATTACAGCACCGACCTCTTTCCTTGCCGCTCCTATCGGATACTGTGGTCAGGAGCTTCGCGCACGCCAAGAAGATGTCAACAAGATGGTGCTGTTTACTGATGGAAGATCCAACTTTGGAGGTAACCCGGTACCCATTGCTCGCAGCCTGCGAAGGAGAGACGGCATTAACATCTGTGCGGTCGGTATTGGCTTCCAGGACAACCTCGTTCTCCGTCAAATTACTGGTGATAGGAACCTTGTTTTGGAACTAGACAGCTTCTTCGAACTTTTGGACATTCTTGAGGCTTTGGTCGCACAGGTGTGCAGTCTGGAAACGTCGTCATAAATTGGTGGAGCACGAGTGACCGATAATTTGTGTGGTGATGCATGAGTCGGTCGCATTGCATGGGCAGCTGCTAACCGTGTGGCAAGCGTTGTACACACAATTTTTTTTCATGCAGCTGGAACGCCTTTGCTAGGTAGATTGTTGTTCTTAATCACCTATAGTATTGAGGAACAATAGTGGTTTGATTGAGTATCCTCAGAAGCTATCTTTACTAATCTCCTCGCGGAAGAAATGATGCAAGGAATACTGAAGTAAAACTCTAACACTTTTGGCAAATTGCGTCACGCGTTTACAGTAGTAGTGCAGCACTGTACAGTATAATGATCATACAGACAACTTTATACAGATAACATACGGTATTAGCGTACTTGATATGGGAACTGGTATCCGAACATCGAGATGTCCTCCAAATAGTAATCGCGAACGTAGCGCTCGCACTCGCGACACTGCTCATAAAAGCTGCTGTATCGGTCGCTCGATTGTCGATTGAGATCGATAGCGGCTTGAGAAAACTTTGGCAGAGGCGCTACATTGGCCGATCGACGTTTATTAATTTCAGCCACGACTTGGTCCATCATGAGCGTGATGTTGGCGGTATCCACGATATAATCCACGGCACAGTTCATACCCGACGCGTCACAAAGCTCGGGCATCAACGGGTCCCAATGGGTGTACGGCAATCTGCGGTCCTCATGACGGGTGGTTCCACCGCACGTTCCACGAAAGTCGCCCGGGTTACGCGCAAATTGTTCAAAGGTACCGAAGCGTTCCAACTCGCAATACGTGTAGGAGCTGACGGCACGTTGGTACGGATTTCGTACGGCTGCAAAAATAAAGTACTGCTCCAGCGTCTTCCACGGAATGGACGACAGCGGCGGCGGAAACTTGGCGCTTTTGGATTCGTACAATGACTCGATGGTTGGCGAAATAATATCAGGCGAGCAATTGGCACGAATGGGAATCTTGCTCACCTTGCGCCACCAATGGTGCACGGCGGTGTCGCCGGGACGTATCGGGCAGAGTGTCGGTCGGAGAAAGCCGTTGAGTAGTGTAGAACCGGCGGTTTTGCGCGTCTTGATAAAGATAAATTTATACTCGTGCGATACGGCCACCTGTGTGGCGATGGGGAGCATGCCCAGTCGGAGACGTTTCTTTACAAAGCCGAGCAGTGGGCGGCACGGGCGCGAGTGCGAGTGCATGAAGCATCGGTTGGTGATGTTGTCCGGCACGGAGAGCGGGAGATGGTGTGGAATAGATTGAGATTGGACGGCGATGTGTGGAGCGCTTTGAAGCGTGCTAGGGACGGATGGGAAGAATGGGGCGGCAAGGGCGAATATGATCACGAATAGTGTGACGAGGAGAAGGGATAGTGCGAGGTTTCTGGCTCGGCTTGTTCTGTGATGAGTGGACGACTTCATGGTGGACGAGAGCGCGTCGAAGGATGGCGGAATGGTCGGACGCTGGTACCAGGTATATATAAAGTGTATTGTCGACATGACTTGATCGTGGCGGCGAAAAGTGAAGTGTTGCAGCGGCAGCGGCGGTGGTCAAGTGCGCGATGTAAAGTCGAGTGATGGATGATCGACGGATAGTCTGTTGTGGTTGGCTCCCGTTTGACTTGTTCGTCAATCACGTAAGATGTGATCACATGTCATCTCAACACGATTTCAATGACAGCGCTATCCACGTGTATACGTACAAACTTTACTGAATTCCAATTGATTTTCATCCCAAATTGTATTTTTCACTCCGCTACATCCCACTCCGTCTCTTCCCTTCCCTGCGCTTCGCTTCGTCACCCACCGCTCCAACTCTCCCCTGCTCGTGCCACCGTCATGCACCACGACTTGGATCTTGCAGCCGCCGTGCTCGCAGCTGGTAGCGCTACCGCCTTTCTATCTCAGCATGTCCGCGATACCGTATGTACAACTCGTCCGTTTCTCCATACTATCCCCCGCTTCGCAATCTAACCGCTCCGTTCCGCCCAGTCATCCCTTCGTAACATCCGAGCACTCTCCGACCAGTGCGACTTTCAACGACAGCGAGCGATCGCCCTGTCCGCAGATCTCGACCCCCAAGCGTCCCTCCAAACCGCCGCACGCACCGCCCTTTCCCATTCCCACCATCGTCTCCAAGAGATCAAGCAGCGCTCCCAAACCACCATCGCCGATTATAATGCCACAACTGAAAAGCTCAACACTCTTCTGCAAACTTTCCAACAACTCAACCTAGCTTCCAAACAATACGCAGCCGTCACAACATGTCGCACTATTGCCGATGCCTACATCAAAGCCCTTCGTCCTCTCATGCTCCAAAAGAGGCACGGCTCAACAGCCGATATTGAAACTGTTGCCGCTAATATCGATGCCCTCATCCATCATGTAGACGCTGTCCGACGAAAGGGTTCCAAATGCTTATTTGCCGACCATCCGCAAACCAATCAACGCATCATCACATCCATAGAGAACCGCGCAGTGGACGCAGTCATCAAAGCGCGTGCTGCCTTTGTCAATGTACTCGATAATCATTTTCGCCAATTCGGCTGGCCCATGAACGTCCCACATCCAGACAAGCACATGCCCGTAATTCACGCCGTCAATTTCTACGTCAAGCAACTTGCCCATCTTCAGAAGGTCGCAAGTGACGGTGATTATGTTCCGCAAAGGACCAAATGGCACAGCGCTCTCTCAGATTCCTGGGCTATTGCCGCGATTTTACGCGCACCACTCGCACGCTTCAAATACCATTTCCTGGAGACCTTTCGAATGGATGATTCTGAGCCACACTCTCACAACACTTCTAGTACTTCTCGCTTCGATAGACCCGAATGGGCTGCCGAGTTTGCACTCAATCGCATCCAGGAAGCCACTCCGTTTCTCTCCAATGTTGCCATAGATGGTCCCTCGACAGCTGATGTGAAATTTGCTGAAGGTTTCTGTAGGGTGTTTGCCGATAAAATTGCCTACGATTGTGAACTTGCACTGAGGACGTCGACCAATGACGCAGATGCAGATGTTCTCATTGCCCATGCCTCGGAGACTGCTAAACAATTCGATTCCAAATTGCGATCAGGCGTTATTCAAGTGAACAACCCTTCAATATCCGATTCATCTTCACAACCCACCTTTCTTTCGTCTCTTCACTTGCTCAGCTTGAATGAATGGTTTTTAACGACGTGGGCAAGCTCGGAATTGCGGCTAGCCGAGGCTCAAGTCAACAAGCTCTTATCAACAGTTTTTTCAGCCGAAGATGATGCCCTGGCTGTGACGTCCCTCTCGAGGAATGATCTCGAACTGCTGTGTCAAGAAACGGTCAATAACATTGGCGCCGCAAGTCACAAGTGCCGTTCATTGGAATCCCATGAAAGAGTTTCAACATTTTTGAAGCTCACTGAATTGCCATTGCTCAGAATGGTTCGCTCATTGTTGAAGGATGAAGTTCAGATAGATGATGTCACCGCTCCGACACCAGCTCAGATTGAGAAGGCAGCCAGGTCTAGTTTCTGTGCAGAACTAGTCGCAGACGCACTTGAAGATCGTTCATGTGATCCCTTCTACGTTCACCTAGAGAAAACCACAGGTAGTGGATTTTATCAAGAAGAAATGGATCGTTTACGCGCGTTTCATTCGACCACCAGTCAAATTCTCGCCGAGGCGATATCCCGAATTTTCGCCGATGACGTTCGAAGCAACTATATGGACCAAGTCCATTTTGGCGAAATCACCGCCCCAGATGCTGCCGTTGTTCTAACACATGATCTATCTGAGCCGTTGGTTGGCTCCTTAACCACATTAGAGGGTTCTCTAGCCGCTGTTGCCAGAGCCATACCCTCTAGGAAAACAGCAGCAGCAATTTGGAGGCCGGTTGCCGACACGCTCGATCGTTTCTTTTTCGACGAAATCATCCTCCAAAGTTTTGCGGGAGGGAGCAGAAATGCAATGGCAGCTGCCTCCGCCTCTAACAATTATTTAAAGCCAGCGAGCGCAGCTCGAATGGCCAGACAGCTCGCTCATGATGCAGAGACATTTGTTTCAACGTTCAGTGCGGTTACTGCGAAACCAAAACAATTTGTTCCGCTCTGTTCCGATTGCACAACTATCTTACGAATTGGTTCCTCAAAGGTCTTACTGCGCGTGGATCCTACGAAGGAGAAGCATACGGAATTTATTGATGCCATCAAGGCGATTTCAGGAACTAACGATGAAAATGTGGTTGAGACGGCAAGAGCTGTGATGAATTCCAAGCTTGGTATTGAAGCACTCTCGCCCCGGGAAGCGCTTGAGCTGTTGGCCATTTGTGGTTTGAAATTTGCTATTCCCTTCATGTAGCTAGATTTCAAGGAAAGCAGCGCATGGGATGTTAAATATACTTATACACATAGCTAGGTAGTCTTGTGTTTATATGAATGTCAAGTGCCAGCACCATTATCATGGTCTTATTGAAGACAGGGGGGCATGTGACTGTAACGCAAACAAGGCTTGTTCTTTCTCCATTTCGGCGAGGGCTAGAGATACTTTGGCAATCTTAAGTTCATGCACAACTTCAAGGTACTGTGGCTCTCGCCTGAGCGCAGTTTCGAGATCTTCAACCTTCTTCTTCAGAATTTTCTCGCGAGCACTGAACTCCCTGGGACGACCCGACTTTTCACTTTCCAATTCCTCCAGCTCTTCGAGCAGATCATCGTTCAGAGCTTCTAATTCCTCAACGCGCCGCATCATCTCTTGCAACTTTTTTGTCGTTGAACTATCCCTTACTTTCGTTGAGCCACCGCCACCTGCTTGCAGCTGATTTTCTGCCTCCTCCAGCGCTGCTTCACATGCGTCAAGATCAGTACGAAGAGCTTCGAGCTCCTCCATGGCTGCATTCTTGGATGCCCTCAGTTTGGCATTCTCCTTCTTCAATGATTCTATGCACGCCTTGAGCTCTGCATTCTGCGAATCACTTGATGACGAGTTTTTGCTTCCTCTTGAGAAAAGACTGGGTGATTTTTGAGCCTCCTTCGCCTTCTTAACTGTCTTCTTGCTCCTCAATTTATCTTTGAGGGATATACTGTGTCCCAACATAATTTCATCTTTGGTTTTCTTCACGCTTTTCTTCGTGAAGAACGCATCGGTGGACATTGCGGATTTGAACGGCACAGAATCTTCATGAGCCTCTGATTTCATAGAAAGCTTGCGTGTTATAGGCGGGATGTCGGAAGGTTTCGGCGAAGCACTTACATTTGAGAGAGGACTTGACGTTGTCAAAAGCTCAACATCTCCCATTTCATTATCCTCATCGCCAAACACGGAATCATTTTCTATGCTGTTGCCATCAGTCATTTCCGAACGTCCGTCGCCATCATTTGTACTGCCCTTCTTTTTCTTACCCAAGTGGAGAAGTGTTGCATCAAGCTTGGCGACTATTATAGAGCCATTGGAAAGCTTCAAATCGAACAGTTTTGATGTCGTCGGCCCTTTGATGTGATCAGCAAGATTAAAGACTATTTTTCCGATCGACTTGGCGTCTGCCGAGCCTTTTTTCAACAGCAGCTTTATTCTTTTCTCATCGAATTGAAGTTCTTCTGCAGGTACTATTGGAGTACCCTTGTTTGTCGAAGATCTTCGAAACATCGTCAAATCCATTGTAAGAGCATGACGAACATTAGCCCTCCCATTCTGTACCTTAATAACAGGTGTGGCTTGTTCTTTTCCTTTTCTTTCCCACACTACACAGGCCTCTGTTGCGTTTTTCACATTGTCAACGTAGGAAAGAAAGAGGTCCACCTTGAATGTATAAGGAGTACTTCCAATGTGCGACATAGACCCTTTGGTGATATGCAACCTGGAGCCAGAACGTTTTGCCAAATCTCGCACTCGATCAGCCATTTTGGCACTGAACGTCGTATGGAACGTTTAGTGTTTGGAATGTTCGCGTGTTTGAAGTGTGAAACTATTCTTTCAGAACAAGCTTGGAACAATTGTCTGAAGTATAGTAGGCGGGCAGGCGGAGTGAATATGACGTGATAATGTGCTTCATCGTGAATAAAGATAGGTGAGTACAACTGGGAAAATGATGAAAGCTCAGTCATGGCGGAAGGTCGAGCTACCAATTGACCTATGCGGTGAATCCATGAAATAGAAAGAAGTGAAAATGGACGAGGATTTTATGGGAGAGTGAAAGATTATCGGGTGAAGTGCGTTGAAGGTGTGATGGATATTTGGGCGCAGAACAAGAGTCACCGCTCGATTGAGTACCACGCAATTTTGTATCATGGAAGGTGCGTGCTGAAGAATTGTTGATTGGTGGATATTGTGCGCCAATGCACAGCGTTGAGGTATCCAGAAGCATTTGATTTGTAAGACGCTGCCAAGTACACATGGAAGGCAATTTCTCGTTAGGTTGACGGCAAAGTTTGGCATACTGTTCATTACAAAGGAAACTGCAATGCGCAAGGCATGCACATGGAGCTATAATGGTCATCGATGGATGCAGAAACGTTGGTATATCGGGGCCGGAAAGGGTGAATATAGTTTACAGTTACAGATTATCGTCAATGGATGGAAGGTGGTCATGACTGGGCGTGGTGGAAATGGGTGTAAACAAGGAGAGACTGCGGCATGTTTCTTCGAAGGTGTTTCCGATTGCACGGCACCTGCGGCGGGCGGGTTTGCAGAAGAGGATGGTGGCACGGCTACAAAGCAAGGACCAATTCGAGGGCTGGGAATGATCGGACACGAGACGAATTCATTGGAATAATTTGTCGAAAGTGGCGGTGAAAGTTTGGCCGAGTGGCGCGAGAAGGGGGACGAATTAAAAGAGGGTGCGATCTATGGTGAGGTGAATCAGCTTGGCGGTTGGTAAATGTGCTGCAAGTCCAGCAGCGCAGGGTTTGGGCGTGACACGTGCCGAGCTGCATCCAACAACGGACAAGTGGATATGACGTTGCGACCAAAGGAGCAGCTGTGTGGGTTGCAAGTGGTGTCAGCGCGCGCCGAATATGGAGCAATTAATGAAGATTCGGCCCGTGGAAGCAGGCAAAGATTGCGACGCGCACATTGCAATCGGACGTGAACCAAGACGGAGCGGCGGCGTCTGGTTTGTCGCGTTGAGGCTCGGTTAGAGAAGAATACTTGGCAACGTTCACGAGAGTTTGCTCGTCTAAACAGTTCGTTTTCGCCCAATTGGCCCGCAGCCACACATTACTCCGTTACTGTACTATCGTTGCAAGCGCCCAACACTCGTCGTCCACTTGTCCATTCCCGTTATGTAAGCGTCCCATTGGCATCAGTTTTCACATTCATTCGTGCTGCTTCCATTGCTAACACTTTTACGCACATAACAAACCAACGCAAAGCCTTGAACAAGCTATCGTTTTTTCTGCACCAATTGTCGCTCAACGCAATCAACAATGAAGGCTCTCATTCTCGTCGGCGGCTATGGAACTCGTCTCCGCCCTCTAACGCTGTCCTGCCCAAAACCACTCGTCGATTTTTGCAACAAGGCAATCATCCTCCATCAAATTGAGGCTTTGGTCAAAGTTGGCGTCACTCATGTCGTTCTCGCCGTCAATTATCAACCTGAGAAGATGCGATCCTTCCTGGCCGAGCAGGAGAAACAACTCGGTATCACAATTTCCACCAGTCAAGAAGACGAGCCCCTCGGCACTGCTGGGCCTATCAAGCTCGCAGAAAAGTTTCTCAACGACGGTGAACCCTTTTTCGTCCTCAATTCAGACGTATCATGTGAGTACCCGTTCGAACAGATGATCGCATTTCAAAAAAAGACCAATGCCGGCGGCGTACTCCTCGCAACGCCCGTGGAAGACCCGTCCAAGTTTGGTGTCATCCTGTACGATGATCAGGGAAAGATCAAGAGCTTTGTTGAAAAACCGCAAAAGTTCATCTCCAGTTTTATCAACGCCGGAATCTACTACCTCACACCCGCCATATTTGACCGCATCCAACTCAAGCCGACGTCGATCGAGAAGGAAATCTTCCCTACCATGGCCGATGAAGGCCTTCTCTACGTTATGGAACTCAAGGGTTTCTGGGCCGACATTGGTCAGCCCAAGGATTATCTCGCCGGTCAAACAATGCGTTTGGCCGCATTCGCCGAACAGGATCCCGATTTTCTCGCAACCGGCCCGGGCTATGTCGGTAATGTACTTGTACACAAGTCGGCCATCGTTGCTGAAGGTTGTCTCATTGGCCCCAACGTCGTTGTTGGACCAGGTTGCGTTATCGGCTCTGGTAGTCGCATTCAGGGTTCTACCTTGTTGAAGGGTACCAAGGTTGGCGACCATTCCTACATCTCCAACTCAATTATTGGCTGGCACAGCAACATCGGCAAGTGGGTTCGTATTGAAAACAATTCAGTGTTCGGCGAAGACGTGACTGTGGGCTCGGAACTGCACGTGGACCAGTCTATTATTCTGCCACATAAAGGCGTCAAGAAAAACCTGAATGCTGGTACCATCATCCTGTAACTTGTAAACTCTTTTTTCGGATTGCACATGTTTTCAGCTTACCATTTCCCTCACTTTGAATGAGTAATCAATGTAACACATAAAGAGTTGAAAATGAGCATGCTAACCTTGACGTATCTGTTCGCAAATCTGTTCAACAACGGTTCGAACGCGCCGCAGCACACTTTCATTCTCACTACGACACGTTTGTGGTCCGAATGGTTTGTGCACAAAAGCGGCACCGCCGAGTACACATATTCTGTCCGGATGGTTGGGGTCAACGTCAGCTTGCATGCGCCTCTGTCGCAACGCGTCGAGTAATTGGGCGCAGGGAACGCCGTCAGATGAGGCTGTGCATGTCGGAAGGCTGGGCGGTTGTGATTGTAAAACAGTTTTGGTCACCTCAAAAACCGTGTCCGGACTCAACAAATGTAGATGTGTCGCGGTTTGCAAAGCGAGCGTACCCGTCTCTGGGTCCACTGCATGCAGATAACCCACATGAGTTTGGTTGGTGTGGGTGCGGACGGAAACGGCTGTATTCTCGAACGGCACGAGGTCTTCGTAGCTGGAACACATGACGCAACTGTGTGCAGGGGAAACGAACAAGGCGAAGCGCGCTTTAATATACAAAACTCTAAAATGGATGGCTACATCAACGGCAACGCTTTGCAATGACCGTACATGAATAATATGCTACTTGGTTGATATTTTTTTGAGGCAACAAACAAACACACTTGATTTGACCGTCGCAGTCGAACGTGTCAACCGCCGTAACAAGTCGGCAGCAGGCAGAGATTGTGCGTCGCGGTACGCGCACACGACGCGATGGAAGCGGGAGGGTCTGACGCGGGTCGACGCAAACGCAAATGGGACGAAGGGGCGCCGTCGCCGTCCAAGGCGACGACGGATGCGGCGGCGGCGGCAGCAATAGCGGCGGCGAATCTGTCTCGTCTAGTGGCGTCGAAGAACGTCGCGCAACGCAAATCACAAGGCGAGGGCGTGGTGCGTGAGTTTGAAATCAACGACCATCCAGGCCGTCGTTTCGCGATGATGTCGGTGAATCTCAAGGCGGTCGAAACGCGCACAGGGGTGGTGATCGTCTCGAAAGGACGCTACATCGCGTCTGGCACAACGGCGCCGGACAATGCCGGCGAGAGCGATCGTAAATTGTTCCTCAAGATCAAGGGCCCGTCCGAACAGGCGGTGGCGGACGCGGTGGATATGCTGCAGAAAATTATGACGCGCGACGGCAAGGGAGATGCGGACCGCGTGTGGTGCGACATGGACGTCGCGTCAGCGCCGGGCTTTGATACGCTCGAGAGAATCTGCGGGCCGGACCGCGAGTATCTCAAGTATATCGAGCGCGAAAGTGGCGCGGAGATTTCGCTCACTGGAAAGGGAACGGTGGGGTATACGGGGCGGGATAATCTGCATCTGGCTGTTCATGCGCCAAATGTGGCGGCGCTGGGGAAGGCTATGACTTTGTGTTCGTCGCTGGTGCGAACGGTGCGTCCGGTGTTTAATGAGTATCGTACAAAGTATTTGGGGGAACGCGCTCGGGGACGAGGTATGGGCAGAGGATATGGTGGTCGAAGCGGTTGGTACAATGGTGGCGCTGCGTATGGCGCGCAGCAGTACCAACATGGCGATCAGCGTGGCGGAACACTTGTTGCCGAAGCGGCGCCTGCGTCTGCATCGGGCGGGATGTTTGGACAGGAAGCTCCGCCGCCACCTCCACCACCACCGGGTTTGCCTCCGCCACCACCGCCCCCTATGGCGCCGCCGCCACCACCTCCGCCACCGGGGTGAGGGCGTGTATGTTTGCATTTGCTAGTTGGCGTAGAGAGGAGAAGAAATTGTTACAAGTGATTGCGACATGAATTGAAGAGACGTCATTGTAAAGAGTGGCCAATGGGCATCTGGCATGCAAATCGTTTGGTAGAAAAATCACGTTTTTCCGACACACGTACCAATCAAAGTACGACTATCAAATTCAAAACTGTCTCGACCACCTGAATGTCGCAACCGCCAACGAGACCACATGACGCAGCCCCGTTCACATGTGCAACAAATCGCATTGCATGACATACTTAACATCCTTCCACGCCACCACCGTCGTTCGCCCGCCCGCCCTCCCGCCCATCATCCACACCCCAAATCATGCTTCCACAAGCCCCAATTACCGTTTGCCTCACCGGTGCCGCCGGCCAAATCTCCTACGCCCTCCTCCCACAACTGCTTAATGGCTCCATTTTCGGCAAGTCCCAACCGATCAACCTCCACCTCCTCGAAATTCCCCCCGCCCTCCCGGCGCTGGCCGGCGTCGTCATGGAGCTCGAAGACTGCGTCTATCCCTGCTCAACTCGGTCCTCCAAACCGACGACGCCTCGCTCGCATTCAAGGGCGCCAATGTCGCCATTCTCATCGGCGCTTTCCCGCGCAAAAAGGGCATGGAACGCACCGATCTGTTGGAGAGAAATGCGCGCATCTTCCAAACCCAAGGCGCCGCCATTAATCAAGTCGCAGATCCCAATATTAAAATTCTCGTCGTCGGCAATCCCGCAAATACAAATGCACTCATCCTCCGTTACTTTGCCCCCAACATTCCGGACACCAATATCACCGCCCTCACAAGATTGGACCACAATCGCACCGTCGCCCAAATCGCAAAGCAGTTGAGTGTCTCCGTTTCCGACGTGTCCGGTGTGTGCATCTGGGGAAATCATTCCGCCACTCAGTATCCTGATGTCACCCGTGCGCAGGTCGCCGGTAGTCCCGTCTTGCCCCAATTGGGTGGTGAGGAGTTTCTCGCCGAGAAACTCATCCCGACCATTCAGAAACGTGGAGCCTCCGTCATCGCCGCTCGTGGACTCAGCTCCGCCTTGTCCGCCGCTACCGCAATTGCCGATCATCTGAGATCGTGGCTTATGGGCGATGATCAGGTCGTCAGTATGGCCGTTATTTCAGATGGAAGCTATGCAATTGAGAAAGGACTTTACTTTTCATTCCCCGTCAGATGTACTGGCAATGCAAACTATCAAATCGTGCAGGACATTGAAATCTCGGATTTCTCGATGCGCTATCTCCAAGCTACTTCTGCCGAACTGTGCTCCGAGAGAGAAGAGGCGCTCAAACTGCTGTCATAACTGCACATGTATCGTATCTCGTTCAACAACGCGCCAATTTTGCTCCAACTGCGCTTGTACAATGTGTGCCCTCAACTCCCTCCCCAGTCTACCTTTTGATAAAGTCGAGTGAATTCAACATTCATTTACGCCTCTCCTCATATATCCATCTACACTACATGATAGCACACGTCCCGCCCGCTTTCCCGCCTCGTTCCAACTGTTCGTTAGTGAAAATTTTGTTATCAACCGCGAATGAAGCAAACTTGGCCTCCTCTTCCTCCCTCCATCTCAAGTACTGCGGCCACGTCTGCAATTCACCGGGAATCAATCCGCGCTGTTTCCACGCATGCAGCAACGCGCTATGCTTGGCAGCCTCCTGATCTCCTTCACTACTGCCCGTGGCACGCACGACCTCATCCACACGCAGCTTATCTTTGTACGCCAAGATGTACTTGTAGACATGATGACGGCTCTTCCATTGTTCGCGGATCTCACGCAGCTCCTGACGCGCCTTGAACACCAGCATGTCGACGATGGCCGGGTCGCGCACGTCTGCATGCGCATGGAATAGATCGCGGATCACGCCGCGTACCAACTGCTCTTCCTCGACAATTGTAAAATTGGCACGCATGGACGGCACATTACGCAGCGCTTGACGATATGTACGTACCGCCAGTTTGGACGCTTCCGCAAGCGATTTGGATTGAACGGTGGCATCTTCTCCGCTACCACCCGTCGCCGTGTACCCCGATGTGTCCGCTCCGTATGTCCCCACCGCGACGCGTGCTCGCAGCGCCGGCGCCGCCGTTGATAACGTGCGCGATAAATTCTTTACGGGCGCCGCCATTTCGATGGATTGCGAGCAGATGGTGGGAGAAACGGCAGTGCGATCGATCCCTTCTCTGCATGTAAATCATGTTCATCACATCTGCTACTCAGCGTTTTTGAAAATATTTTTAAATATTTTAAATAACTTTGCAGCACACAGCTTTTCAACTCTCGCAGCAACTTTGCCGTTCTCACTGTCAGATCAAAGTCATCTCCACCAGCCCATCTACCTGTTCACGGCCGTCTTCATCTATCTCAAACTCTGCCACAGCTCGCTCTGTCAGTAACAGAAGATCTATTATTGCGCTCTCGTTACCCTCTTCATAAACTGATTTTCTATACAGCTGTTCAGCTACCGAGGCATCTGCTTTCAGTCCCGGTGCACCATAATTGAACAAAAGCGCAAGCTGGCATAACGCGCTGCAATCATTGCTTCTCTTCACAATTCCACATTTTTCAAACAGCTCGAGAGCACGAATCGCATCGACTTCCACTCCATCTACGCCCTTGCTCAATAGCACAGCAAGATTGAACGTTGCGTCGCTGCGACCATACAACTTACTTGCTTTCTCGTACAACTCTACAGCCCGAGCTGGATCAGGCCTTACTCCATCTGCACCGTTTTCGAGTAGCACTGCTAAGTTGAATGATGCCTCACAGTTGTCATAATAACGAACAACTTCTTCATATAGCTCTACAGCTCTAGCTGCATCCGGCCTAACTCCATCGGCGCCCCTGCTCAGCAGCACTGCGAGATCGAACATCGCATCACTTCGACCATGATCTTCTATGGCTCGTTCATAACATTTTACAGCCCGGGCAGCATTAGGTTTCACTCCGTCTGCACCATTTTCGAGCAGCACAGCTAGGTTGTATGACGCATCATAGTGATCATAATAGGCAACAACTTCTTCGTACAGTTCCACAGCTCGAGCTTTATCGACCTCCACCCCATCTGCACCGTTTTCAAGTAGCACTGCGAGGTTGAATGATGCATCACAGTGGTCATAATCATGAACAACTTCTTCATATAGCTCCACGGCGCGAGCTTTATCGACCTCCACTCCATCTGCTCCATTTTCCAGTAGCAAAGCTAAATTGAACAATGCGTCCATGCTATTAGAAATTTCTATAGCTTCCTCATATAAATCCACAGCTCGAGCTGCATCGGGCTGCACTTCATTTGCGCCGGTTTCAAGGAGTTTGGCTAGATTTACCATTGCTTGGATGTGGTCTAGACTGATTGCCCGTTCATATAGTGCCACAGCTCGACTTGCATCAGGCTGCACTTCATTTGCGCCGGTTTCAAGGAGTTTGGCTAGATTTACCATTGCTTCGATGTGGTCCAGACTGATTGCCCGTTCATATAGTGCCACAGCTCGACTTGTATCAGGTTGCACTTCATTTGCGCCGGTTTCAAGTAATTCGGCGAGGTTAAACATTGCATCATCGTGTCCCAATGTAGAAGCCCATTCTAAAAGTTCCACTGCTCGAGGTGCATCGGCTTTCACTCCATAGCCACTAATCATGATCATGGCAAGCTGATTCATGGCATCACAGTGAGAGTTTACCGCAATGTTTTTCTCATGCAACTCTACAGCCCTAGCTATATTGCGCTTTATCCCTGACGCATAATTTCCAAACAAGTTTGCAAGTCTGAACATAGCGTCTCCGTGATTGACGTCAGCAATAACAGACTCGAAAAGATTGACAGCCCGAACATTATTCTCCCGTTTTCCACATCCATCTTCTTGCAGTAGACATGCCAACCGATACTTTGCACTATGATGATCATTTTCCGCGATACACATACCATATAAATCAGCTGCTTTGCGCACATCTTGCTCGACCTGTTCACTGCCATGTTCTAGCTCCAGCGCATAATGATACATGGTTGCGTCGCGGAATTTGGTCGACAGCGAGATTGAGAGTCGGACTGAGGAAAAGAAGCGAAGCGGCGTGCGCAAATGAACTACAGTTGTATCTCGGACATAGATTGGCAATTTACATAATTCGCAACGACGGGCTGGGGCTTTGAGATGTCCTACACAGAAGCCGTAGGAGTGATGACACATGTCAGTAATATGGATATTTTGATTTTCTTGCTGTCATGCGTTCATTGGCTGTGCCCCTTGACTATGCCACAAATATTCACTCCATTCAACATAAATTGACCAATCCCCAATTGATGTTCAACTCACGAGTTGTAACTCGCTCGCATTGCTGGCACAATGCAATCTCCCGAATGGCCACTTTACACCACTGTTAAACATATCACTCTCCTCAGGGCCGTTCCCAGGAAAAATTTTGCACGGGAAATTTGTATGCACGTGCACGAAACGATGGAATAGAGACTTTTGATTGGCTCCATATGTTAATATGTTAAACTACTTTTATTGAACTACTGAACTCCTGATCTCTGCATGCGCGCCACTTGTAAGTAGTACGATGGGGAATCACTGAGGTATCCTGAGTGCTAGCTTGTTCTTTTCGGTATCCTAGCATAGCGGAGGATGCCAAGGAGCGGCCGGATCCTCGATCGGACCACGAGTACCCGCCTGTACTTGACCCGATCATACCGGGTCAGAAGATCCTCGTACGTTGTAAAGCTTCCAAACCTCACGTCTAACGCCCATCCCCAGCATTCTCTGTATCTAAGCAGATTGGCACAAGTTCAAACGGTCTACTCATGCGCTCTAATGGAAAGGCGTCCATCCAATCTACCTACAACCGCGTTAATCTCTCCCCCCAGTGGGGAACACAGCAAGCAAAATTTAGAAGATGCGCCTTCCATCGGCAGTGTAGAAGATCAGTCACCATCTCGTGACAATTTGAAGCAGCCGATGACATGTCCGGAGGTTCGAAGGCATGGAAGTGGAACTTTGGATGAGGTTTATTCTTTCTTGCAGTTCTGCAAGCATGGAGAGTTGCGAAACATGAATAAGAGCTGGGGAATGAATGTAGGAGGAAAGAAAGAGGTTTTAGTTGCACGTGCTATGTTGCGAATACTGTCTATAGCTCGGAAGGGACAAGATATTCATGATGTTCTGGTAAAGAACCAATATGTACCTTCACTGGACACGTTCTGGGAAAACAGACGTGTAAAAAAAGACTTAGTTCGAACATTCCCCGGCAAGGAAGAGCTACTCAAGGTTTTAGATGAAAGAGAAAGAAGAACTGTGGAAAGGATGTTTTGTGTTTCTGTGAAGAGAAGAATATTACAACCGGAAGAGTGCAAAGATGCTGCACAAAACAATGCGAAAGACGGAGAAAATACAGGGACAAAACAGAATTGCGGAAAAGGTAACAGGGAAGGGAGCATTCAGTTCTCACTAGGTGAATTTGCAAGACTAATGCTTGTTATCCGCGACGATCAAGTTGCCAAATCTGCAGTTTTGCAGGCAACAGAAGAGGAGCTCAGTAAGCGGGATATGGATATAGGAAGAACAAGAGACTCATTCTGGAAAATTGTTGAAATTCGGTTCAACACAGCTGTTATCACTGAAGGAATAGATCTCAGTGGTCGTGTGGACAACGTGGACGCAACAGCGCCACCATTAGTTCCGAGAAATGCAGCAAAGTTGAGGGCTGTGTATACTGACGCGAAATCAGATTTCACAGAAGCAATGGCGAGGTATAATAGATCAGGTCAGTCTGATCCAGGTCGTTTTCCAAAGTTCTTGAGCTACCTCCAAAATGGAGAGCTTTCCCAAGAATCAAAGAGGGTTTACATCATTTTTTCTGCTGCAGGAGTAGGTTCAAGAACGCAAAACGATGATTTCATCCGTCTCATGTCGAAAAGTATCGATCCGAATGGCTCAGACACTCGTGGTTACGAAGAAGGAATGGATATGAATCCTTCACAATACACACCCGTCTCATCTCCTCCCAGTTCTAGTTTCTGGGGAAAGCGCCGTAGAAGCTCCGACCAGGCCAGCTCCTCTGGAATGCTACATATTTTCCAAAATGTGGTCCAAGACTACAGTCGCCTTCAGCGGATGAAGCTAGATACTGCCAGCAATAATTCACATTTATCTCCTACAGAATCTGCAACAAGAGAAAGGTGTTCAGGTGTACTTTCGAACGCAGTGGAAAAGGAAAAGTTGATGGAGCTGGTGAAAAATGCGGCGACTACGTTGGAGACTGCCAAAGAAACTAGTAATCAAAGCTTCCAGGATGTAGCGCAAGAACACTATGAAGACATGCTGAAGAAGTATAAGGAGTTCTCAAAGTAAACGTATACCGATATTTAGTAACACAACAGAAACTCTTTGCTTCCTTCTCTGCTTTCTTCTTCGCACTACGCTCAGCTTGGACTCGTTTCCTCTCTATTGCGGCATCCAACAATTCAACTTCCTCATCCAATTCAATCTCAAGCACGCTCTCCGCGCCCTTTCGCAAACTCACACATACACCCTCGCGAGCAACGTACGGACTATGTGGCCCTATTGCCGTCTGAACTTCCTAACCACTGCTGTGATGTTTTCCGAGCACGCGTGGTAAACTCAACAGCTTACACGCAACCTCCAATGTTACTTCACTGACATCCATTCCGGGAAGTAATCCACACCTCTTCGGTTTCTTGCCTTCTACGGCGTCCTCGTCACGCCCTAATTGCACGTACGGTCCATAACGGCTTGTCTTCAAAAGAACTGGCAGTCCTGACTCGCTGTCTACCCCCAATTGCGGATCTTGCGCCATGTGTAGCTCTTTTTCCACATGCTCCCCACATAATTCATCCGCCAGAGTTGCTTTTGGTAGCGACGCTACCACACTTTTCGACAGCAAATGCAGTTAGACTAGGCACAAGTGATTTCGATGACACAGACTTGCCTTCACCGAATGTACTGCCGCGATACGCATACCCTCTCTGAATCAATTTTTCTGTAATGCTCACACATGTGCTAGGTCGTCCAATTCCTATTTCTTCTAGCTCTTTTACTAGTGATGCATCATTATATCGTGCAGGTGGTTTTGTTTCATGCCTCACTACCGTAATATCACTTGCTCCCAACGCATCACCGTCTTTCATCGCCGGTAAATATGAAGAAGTGTTCGAAATATCGTCACCGGTATGCTCGTAGAAAACCAGGATCAACCACTACGTTTCCCGTTGCCTTGAATTCAGCCACATCTGCTTCGCATGGAACAGTGATTTTTACAGCAGTTTGGTCCAGTAGTGCAGGAACCATTTGCGTCGCCAAAGTCCACCGATGAATTAGTGAGTATACTGCTTGTTCATCTGCTTCAAGCTCAGTCAATTCCTCCGGCCTACGAAACGATGTCCCGGCTGGTCGAATAGCTTCGTGTGCAGCCTGCGCTGCCTTGGGCTTTGAGCCGCGTTTGCCACTCGCCCCCTTCCGTAACGTATCAGCACCGTAGAGGTCTTTGAATGCTTCCCGACACGCCTTTACTGCCTGCCCGCTCAGCGATGGGTTGTCCGTCCGCATATAAGTAATATGCCCGTTTTCGTAGAGCTTTTGCGCCACACGCATGCAACGTCCTGCCCCCATTCCAAGTTTATTCCCACATTCTTTTTGTAGTGTGGAAGTAATTAACGGTACAGGAGGATTGCGCGTTGTCCGTTTCTTCTCAACAGTTGATACTTTCGCGCTTTCACATTGCAGCCTGCTTACAAGCTGCTTCATTCCTTTCTCATCAAATAGTCTCAAGCCCTTTTTCTCTGCCGCAGCAGAGAGTTTCCCAGTTTCATCTTCAAAATCGCTACCTCGGAGCAGTCGTACACCATTGACAGCAGCGAGAGTACCAACAAACTTTTTGCCATTATCGGAAGTAAAATGAACAGTGCAATAGTGGTATTCTGCCCTTAGGAAACGCAAACGCTCCAGTTCGCGGTGCAAAACAACTGACATGGCAACACTTTGTACACGACCAGCGCTAAGGCCACGTGCAATTTTCTTCCATAACAATGGTGACATAGTGTATCCCGCAAGTCTATCGAGCACGCGGCGTGTTTCCTGTGCCTGGACGAGGTTGAGGTCAATTTCCCTGCAACTTGAGAAGGCATGTTCAATGGCTTCTGGAGTAATTTCGTGAAAGACGGCACGTTTGATAGGGATGGAAGGTTTTAGAACTTCAGTCAAATGCCATGAGATAGCTTCGCCTTCTCGATCCTCATCTGTGGCCAAAATGAGTTCATCACTTTCTTTGAGCTCTGCTTTGAGCTGGGATCATGCTCTGCATCTGCGACGAGAACGGCCGGCGCGGCTGTGCCTTGCGGCAGATTCAGTTCTGCTATCAGTGCGCGTAGACGCGTGTCGGATCGGCCTGCAATGGCTAGACGGAGATGCGCGTGCTGACGGATGGCTGAACATTCACTGATTTGGACGATCGATCGTCAGTTGGTACAGGCATTTTTCGAAAAATGCCTACACCAACTGGTCTGGAGAATACAAAGAAATTTCTACGAGAGTAATCTCTTTTACTTCAGTTCTACTACACCTTTCGTAAATCCCATACCAAATCTCTCAGTTTGTCCCTTTTTATTGAACGAGCAGGTGACCTCGTTCTCGAAAAGGATTGAGATGATTGTCTATGTTCTTTGGCCTCCTCGTACCATGCCTGCACTTCTTCCACAGTACCTCCATGCGAATTCAATTCATTTCTTACAGAATCAAAACTCTCGCCTTGTTCAATACAAAGATTGTGTAGTTTCATGCATGCACATACGACTCGTATGTTTCGACTTAGAGAAAATTCCAAACCACCATTCAGAACACGCCACCTAGCCACCAAGTGCCCGAACGCCTGCTCGATATGGACCCGGTGAGAGGAGAGAAAGAAGTTGAAATACTTTTCTTTGTCGTTGCACTGACTTCTTGCGTAAGGAGTAATCAACCAATTTCTGCATTCGTACGCCTCGTCTCCACAAATCCAAAACTCTTCCTGCAAGCCTCCTTGAGATAGATAGGCTCCCAATTCTGACACAGAATGTGCTAAAGCATCGTGTGTGGCACCTACACACCGAGCGGAATAGCAGAGAAACCTGTAATTGGCGTCTACGAGTGCCTGTACTGGGATTGCGTAATACCCTTTTCTGCAAAAGTACGCTGCTGGTCGCTCGTTACATCCTGGTTTTGCAATTTGTATGGCAATTCCATCGAGTGCACCGACACATCCGCTTAATGGATTTGTGAATCTTCTTGACAATTTAAATTCTATAGATGCCCTGTGCAGATCTTCCCAGCTTCTTGAAATTCCTGGAAGCCGAAGTGCTTCCATTATTGCTTGGCATGTGTCATGAAAAATGCGATAAATGGAACTAACAGAGACATTGAAACACAACCTTAGATCCAAATAACTGGCCCCAGCTAGCATCCGAAGTGTAATTGCCAGGCGGCTGTCTGCTGCAACCTTAGTTCCAGTGTTGTGAACGCAGCTTACACTTTCAAAAACTATTCCACCGAGAAGAAGCGACAATAACCGGTAAAAGGAATTCCGTGACAGTCTGTAAGTTCTTGTGAAGTCTTCTTCGTTTAGCATAGAACTTATGCAAATAAACTGCCTACACTGCCGCCTGCAGGGAGATTGCAGAAATGTTTCCTCTAGGAGAACCATCAAATACCCCATAAAAACCACGATACCGAATTCATCATCTTCTGAAGCGAATACCTCGCTTATTTGACGGGTTAGAAGACTAGAACCACTCATGCGATTACGTTCGGAGTACCACGCGCTGTTTTGATGTTCTATTTCTCTCCTGGTGCCCAATACCTCCAATATGTTGATCAGTGCATCGTCTATACGTGTGTATACGGAGCGTTACAGATCCGGGAAGATCAAATTTGGAGTTCCCGGTTGTTCTTACCCGTTACAATCGGGTCAAGTAAAGGCGTGTAATAGTGGTCCACTCCAAGATTCGTCCGCTCCATGGCATCCTCCGCTATGAGAGGTTACTGAAGAGAAAAAGCTAGCACTCGGGATACCTCAGTGATCCCCCATCGTATAACTTACAAGTGGCGCACATGCAGAGATTTTGAGTTTTAAACTTATCATCTCGGTACGTTTTCGGGCTGTGCAAGGTGTCTCACTCACTTCTACATGGAGCCAATCAAAAGTCTCTATTCCATCGTTTCGTGCACGTGCATACAAATTTCCCGTGCAAAATTTTTCCTGGGAACGGCCCTCAATCGCTTCCTTTGCATATCAAAATAACGTTATCCATCCCTGACTATACAATCATGACGATCCTCTGCTTTCTATCTCTTCACATACTAGATCTGTATTTACCAAAATCGTCCGCCTGTTTATCTGTTGCATGTTGCCATTGTAGTTAATCGTGGTTTGAGTTTTTGTTGAGGTGGTTTTTTCCTGCCTCCTTTACTTCTACTCTCTGGTACCTGCGTTTAAATACACTCGATATCTCCCTAGCTATGTTTTCTGTTTCATTGACTATGTCCAATTCCCAGCGATAAACAGCTTGCACCGCCAAAGTTTCCTAGTTAGCCAGTCAAAAAGAAAAGGTCTTCCATTAATTGGGTAGCATTTGGCTGCGCCAAACGGAGTATTGAGAGGAAATACAGGAAAGATGATAATGGGCATAATAGAACCGAATTTGGGATCTCCATTTGAATCGCATTATTTGGAATGCGTGACAGCCATTTTCATTTGTAGTAACCTCTCTATACAGTTCCAGGGCGAGCACTTCACCAACATCCTCTCGTTCTACTCACTTTTTTGCGAATAGTACTTCGTATGAAATCTTGAGTACTGCGCAAAGCATCTCAATTTTCCATGCAGATACTTCCGGGTACTGTAGACCGGCGAAACCTGGTCCAACAGAATTGGCAAATAGCATTGAATGATTGGGGTAAGTTGTTTTCAGTGCCGGATTACTGATATATGGATCTCCAATTAATAACATTATTCAATGTCGTTAATTAACGGGAGAATAATGGCCTATTCAATATACACTGGAGTTCGGTACCATTCAGCATGCGTCTATGCTGAATGACTATTACAGCAGCTGAAACGATCCCGGAATCAGTACAGCACACTGCTTGTCATCACAAGCACCTCGCGGCAGTAGTAGAAGATGTTCGGGGTATAAATACACCAAGGTAGCGATGGTAGTAGGAGAATAGAAGCTAAGCGGGCTCAGGAGCCCTAACAGACGGATTAAAGGAACACGGCTAAGGCTGTTCCAGCTATAGTGATCACTAGCAAGTGAACATCCGGTATTTCCATCCAGTCTGGTAATACAATGGGATCAGAAGGTGAAGCACAGAGCAGTACGACACTGTTCGCACCACTCAAGCACCCAGAACTACGGAGGCTGGGAAGCAAGTCGATCCAAACTTTTCTCGCACAGCGAGAACAATATTTGCTCAGGGCAAAGGATGCTGAAGAGCAAGGAAGCACATTCAAACCGATATCACTTACTAACTCAGTTGATTTCAAACTGTTGAAGGCACTAGTGCAATTAGGAACATTTGAAGGAGTACAGCAAGTGTCAGAGCTGTCAGATGTTTCTCTAAAGAAGTGGTTGGAATTGCAATTGGAAGATGCGCTGGAGAATGTCACTGCAGAGGAGCTGCAGTCGATGCTTAAAAAGAAAGTTCGAACAGACATGGCTGAAACCGATCCGAAGCTGAGGATCATAGCTCTGTTCACGGACTATATATCATTCCTGGAGGAATATAAACTACAAGAAATAATTGAAAGTAATCCAAAGCTAGCCGTACAGCACATATGCAAGGTTTTGCGGCCAGCAGCACTCAAGAATAAGGTCGAGAATGACCTGGAACTGCATAAGACTGATTTGAGGAAGGACTGGAAAGGGTTCTTCGATTATGTAGTCGAGAAGGCTATTGTATGTGAAGAGTTTCACAAGGTATCGGACAATGGAAATAATGAAACGTCCGGTATGACAACCAAACAGGGATCATCATCATCATCTTCACGAAGCGGCTTCAAAGTTAAAGGGAAGCCGTGGAAGAGACAGTCTGTTACCAAAGACAGACAAATTGAGACCAGACGCACAGCGGAAAAAGATGTTGTAAGTGATCCAAACCTGGCCAGACCAGCATCATCGGCTCCATTCTGCCTCAATACCATAACGTGTCCAGGAGAGAGACACTATATAAGGTGGTGTACAAAATCTACTGCCGAACAGAAGCGTAAGCTTTTGGAGGACTTTAGGCGGAAGAGCTCAGGGGCATCAATTAAGCGCGTGCGCATGGAAAATGATACCCAGTCAGGTGACCATATGAAAAGCGATAAAAAGGCTCATAAGAAGGGTCGAATCAATGCCGTATTGGCTGACAAAGTTGAAGTTGTCGTTTCCGGGGACTACGGAGCAGATCATGCTGCACTCTCAGAGGAACATTTGAAGATGTTGGCAAAGGAAAACATATATGTGTCTATGTTGCCACTCAATGATCCAATTGTGATGCGATTGGCTGTTGACGGTTATGATGATGCAATGACTATCACGGCACATTCTAAAGCGAGAATTTCAACGACTCTATCAACCTTGGAAGGCCCATTCAGGTTGCGCAATGTTGAATACTTAGTGTTCAAGGAGCCTATGGATGAGGTGCTGTTATCGCGACCAGTATTGCAGACACTTGGATTTGATCTAGATCAACACCTCTTGCGTGTACGTGCGAAATACAATGACGTAGATATGACGGGTATCTCTTTTGAACCAGAAAGTGGCTTGCAAGAAAATGAAATCGAGCCTGCTGGATCTTTGTCACAGCTTGTGACGGCAGAGTCGAGTGGGACTGCGATATACTTGGACGAACATACGGAGAAGAAAGGTTCTATCATAGAGCGAATTGATGCATATGCGTCAACAGATCAGTATGCTGCAACTTGCCACGACCTTGACATTGATAAGGCAATGGATGTTGGACTGCATAACCCTAATGGTGTCAATGTACATTTAAAGCGGATGTATGACGAGGCTATGGAAGCGGGATTGCCCGTAAATTTGGGGCCACGTATGCAGCATATACTAACACATCATGCTGATATATTCCGACTGCGATTGGGATCTGACCCACCCGTAAGCATCGAGCCGATGCAGATCAGGCTGCAGCCGAATGCAGTCCCGGTACGAGTAAGGCTACGTCGCTACACGCAGCAACAGCATGATTTTTTGACCAAAAAGGTGTCTCAACTGGAGCAACTTGGTTTGGTTCGGAAGAATAACCAAAGTGCATGGGCATGCGCTCCTCTTCTGGTACCCAAGAAGGGCCCAGAAATGTTTCGGTTCACTACAGACTTGCGGCCAGTCAACAAAGTAACCATTCCATACGCATGGCCTATGCCAAACGTTGAGAGCGTTTTGGCCAGACTGGCCGATAGAAGGTGCTTCGCGACTATTGACTTGTGCCAGGGTTATTGGCAGTTGCCTTTGGCGGAAGACGCACAAGAATGCCAGAGCTTTATCACTCCGGATGGAGTTTACACACCCACTCGGGTCATGCATGGACAGCGCAATGCTGTAGCCTATTGTCAAAGCTCTGTGCAACACATTTGCGAACCAATCATGGAGAATCTGCTTCTTTGGTTGGACGATATACTGCTTCATGCCACAACAGCAAGTGAGCTGTTGGATGTCATGGAACGATTTTTTGCTTTGTGTAAGCAATTCAATCTGAAGTTGCATGCCGCAAAGTGTCATCTATTCATGACAAAAGTACGCTGGTGTGGACGAATTATCAGTATCAACGGTGTTAAGATGGATCCATCAAGGATGGAAGCGTTACTACGCATGCCATATCCAAAGACATGTGATCAGCTGCAACAGTTCATTTGTGCAGCCGGATGGATGCGCACTGGAATACCACAGTTCACAACTGTAATTGAACCACTGGCTGTGCTTATGGAGGAAATTTATAAGATTGCAGGTACAAGGAAGAAGCGCAGACTAACAAAGTACGCCTTAGATGCTAATGGATGGAATCATACTCACAGAGAGGCTTTCGAAAATGTGAAGCAAGCTTTGGCAAAGTCTGTTGTGTTGGCGCACCCCTCTGCATCAAAACTGATATGTTTATTCACTGATGCCAGTGACAAACACTGGTCAGGAATCCTGACGCAAGTTCCACCCAATGACATTGATTTACCGTTTGCGGAACAGAAACATCAACCGTTGGCATTCTTATCTGGATCATTTCACGGCGCAAGTTCAAGGTGGTCAACTCCTGAAAAGGAAGCAGCAGCTATCATATACAGTGTACAGAGGTTGGACTATCTATTATTGAGACCTGAAGGGTTTCATATATTTACAGATCACAGCAATTTGATCTTTATGTTCAATCCAGAGACAGCAGCCACGAGGCTAAACAGGGCCAGTTTCTCCAAAGTACAGAGATGGGGTATGATACTCGCACAGTATCAATATACTATCATACATATATCAGGCGAGCAGAACTGTTGGGCCGACTTACTATCACGCTGGGGTGCAACAGAACTTAGAAACAAGGACGCTGAGCAAGAGCATATGCGAGTAGCATCCTTGTGTCGTGCTCCCCTTTCTCCAGAGTATGATCCCGACTTTACATGGCCGAATAAGGAAGACTTTTTAGCTTCGCAAGCCGCTGTTGATGATGCAGAGAAGCTGACAAACGTCTTGAGCATACAGGATGGACTTCTGAAGACTAATTCTGGTGCAATATTCATACCTTCTAATGATACGCACATGCAATTACGAGTTTGTGTGGTTGGTCATTGCGGGAAGGCGGGGCATCGTGGATTCGATAGCACGTATGAATCAATCAAGAGTTGTTTCTATTGGCCGTCTTTGCGAGCAGACGTCAGGCATTTCTGCAAATCGTGTCTGCACTGTCTGGCAACATCAGGAAGCCAAAGAATTGAGCGCCCAAGAGGACATGCTATACATGCAACCAAGGTCAACGAGGTAATACATTTTGACTTCTTATATATGGGTGCGAGTGACACAAAGGACCAATACGTCATGATCATCAAGGATGATTTGTCGAACTATACATGGTTACAAGCATCAAGGGAAGCTGATGCATTTTCTGCGTCAATTGCATTGCTGAAATGGTTCGCTGCTCTTGGGACGCCGCGAATATGGGTAAGTGATCGAGGATCACACTTCAAAAATAAGTTGGTTGATTATATTAATCGAGCTATGCATTGTCAACACCACTTTACCACACCTAATACTCCTCATGCTAATGGAACTGTTGAACGAGTATGCAGAGAAGTCCTGAGGTGTTGCAGAGCGCTCCTATCCGAGTTCAGGCTGAAGGAAACAGAGTGGCCGCATGTTCTGCACATTGTGCAATCGGTGCTCAACAACTCTGTAGTTGCAAGCTTGGGAAATCGAGCTCCGATAACTGTGTTTACAGGAAGAGAGCCAGACAGTCCTTTAAAGTTCCTCTTACCGCCTGCTGTTGCAAAGCCAAGGGCAATTGCAGAGGTGAAGCTACTACAATCAATCAAGATTGAAGGACTACACAAGTCATTGGAGGCCATACATCGCGATGTTACAGAGCGAAAAACGAAGCAAAGGTGTGCAGATGTAAAAAGGCATAATGCAAAAACGTTTGTACATGAAACCAACTTTGATGTTGGCGACTTTGTTTTGGTAGCGAAGCGACTGAATAAGGATGGGCATAAGTTGCAGATGCAGTGGTTGGGACCCCAGCGAGTTTTGCGGGAGGAGTCGGAATGGGTATATGAGTGTGAGGATTTAATCAATGGAAAGGTTTCATTGGTACACGCGAACAGGTTGAAATTCTATGCAGACTCACAGCTCAATGTTACACAAGAACTACTGGATACTATAGACCACAATGATCGGCATTATAATACTGTGTCCAGACTTCTGGATTTGCGTTGGGGAGCACTTAATCTACCGCCGGTAGAGACGGTAAGATTTCAGCCAATCGGACGAACTCGTCAAGCTGTTTTGACCAATCGCAGAAACTTGTCAAGCGCCTGGCCCGGTTATCTCCGTGGCCCGTAGATGCACCAATCACAAAAACTCGTCAACCAAATATGATAAATTTTGGCGAATACGGCCTTTTCATTGGTTGAAAACAGCCTGGATCCAGGAAAGCTGGAAAAAGTACCGCTAGCGCAACATGCGAAAACAGCTGCTCTGAGAGGGTTCGCACCGCCCGTCGCTCCGCGTGACAAACTCAACCATTTTCGCGTGACTCGAACTTTCAACTTTCTCGTTCACCGAAATTCAATTTCCCATTTTCGCCGCCGCCAATTATTGGAAATGGCGGGTAATCCAAATCTCGAAATCTCTCGCCGCGCGGCACCGGCAGATAGGACCGCCCCGCAGTGGTCCGCTCCTCTCGAGACCCCATGACATCGTCATCTACCCCCGTGCCACCACCGCGGCTACTGCCGCGATATCGACACCACTGTCAACATTCCCGCCCGGTTTCTATGCGCGTTGACGTCTTCTACACGCAGTTATCGATATTTTTGCGCGCCAGACAAGACCATTCACTTCCTGTGTGAGTGAAACGAACCGAGCTAAAACATTTATGCAGAACAGCAGATAAAGGAGCGAGAATACCTGCATGACTAGCACCAGTATTGCTGCAGTCTTCTCACACTTCTGCATGCTTTCAACATTGCAGTACTCTTTCTGATCTCTCGTTCATTGTCTTACCCGGTTCTCATCGCAGGTCTGCGAATTTGAAATTGCCTTTGCTGGGAACTGTCTTTCTCGTAGATAACAACGGAACGAATTAGTTTACTGTTCTCTGTTAACAAAAAGAGGGACGCGATCCGCCGGTTTCTTCCTTCAATTAAGTTCTGAAGCGCTAACATTGTATTGCAGTTTCTGAAAAACCGCCAAGACGCTGTCATGAGCTCATCCAATCATCAATGGGAACTTCTGGCGGATGAATCCGGAAGCTCTAACACATTGGAAGAGTGTTTGGAAAAGCGCATAGAAGAATTTATGGAAATGGTGAAAGTGGATGGCATGATTTTAACGGAAAGACAGTGGAACTCTCTTCACATACATCTGAATGAGTCGTTTGCATCATTCAAATCGTGTGACGACACAAAACCGTGGTTTGAGCACGCGAAACCAGAATGCATGCTTGACGACCATTTGTTGCTTGCCGGACTGTCCGAACTAACAATGGCCGATAATTTCATAATATTCGGCTGCAACTCAGGGCAGCATTTTATGGCAGGTGCAGGGAGGGCTGGAAATGGCGTTCGAGAAGAGGATGGGATGTTTGACAACATTCGAAACATTGTTCTGCAAGCATGGGTCGATTCCGATGTCGCTCCTAGCTTTATTATTCCGGTAAATATCAGGAGATCGCACTGGGGTGCTGTGTTCGGTGTCAACGACCCAGAAGATGAAACGCATGGAATTGTTTACTGGGGTGACAGTTTGAGACACCCCTGCCCTCATAACCTTCTCGAGTTCGTGACCAGTTTCTTCGAGGATACGTGCATGAACACGGTGTGGACGACAAGTGGAGATAACTACATCCTAGACGTACTATCATTTAAAATGCAGCTCGATGCATACAGCTGTGGATTTTATGTTCTCAGCGCAGCAACAAGTCTCTCGGAATACTCTGGAAATATGCCGAAACAAACTTTCAAGACGCAGTACTCTGCAGAACTTACGGAGGATATCCGGAAATGCTGTACTATGCGATACGTGAGGGCTGTGTTGGAGTTGTGTGATTGTGATGAATTTTCGAATGGCAAGCCTACCGACTTAGATGTGTGCAGATATTTGATATCATTCCTACCCGGAAATCAGTGCCCCAGCGAACGTGTCTATGACGAAGCTCCGGTAATAACAATTGAAATGGACCCTACAGTTTCTCAGAGCAGAATAGTGCAGCCAGGTGATGTCGAATATGACTGGAGCGAGAGCACAGAAGGGAGTAGAGCGTTTGATGGAAGTGACGGAAAGAGTATGTTCGAATGGTACAATGAAATGGATGCTAAAAGCACAAAGAAGGATACGTTGGCTGCTACTAAATGTTCTCCAGCTCAGACTGAGATCGACGTGCTGCCCGATGAAGAAGACTTTGAGCCTGCTCCGCCCGCGCAGCTTCAGAAGAACGTAAATACGGACGCTCTAGTCAAGGCTAGAAGGGAAAAATCTACGATCGAGGCGCGAATACAACGCCCCGGAAGGGGATCTCGAATGCTGTCCTCAGCTGGGCCAGAGAGACTTGGCACAGAGCTGCACGGTCCACGGGGCATGGAGGCGGATCCTGAGAAACACGACGCATTAATGGCCCGGCACACTGCTAGTACCAGTGTGACACGCGCCGGCAGTGCTGGTACCTGCCCAACTGTCTCTCCGGCGCCGCCGGCTTCAATACCTTGTCCCGGACCAAGTGAGTTGCCAGAATCTCACAGTCATGTTTTCGCATGTAATGATGGAAGAAACGAAGGGGAAGGAATTGCCGTCGATGAAGAGTGCGCACGTGAGTCATCTGCCATAACTGGTGTACATACCTATGTTCAGGACTCATTGAAGCCTGTGGAGCCACTTACAATAGAAGAGTGCATCGTTGTCAGAGGGTCAGTTCTGCATTACTTGGACCAGTGCCATGCAAAAGGCGTGCACTACGGTGCAGTCACAACAATTTTGCGGCGGAGTAACGAGACAAGACCAGGTGATCCTCTCAGCTTTATTGGAAGCATACGGCTCCGGTGCGTAGAGCGCCGTCGTGCATCAAATTGCCCAGTGGAATTGTTAGCATGGAGATCGAGGGACGAATGCCAGTGGCTCGTGAAACCACCGACTACAAGCCACACACACGAAAAGAGCCCCAGCTCCAAACCGTCCCAACGCCACAAGTCTACCATTCGCACTATTTATGACTTCGAGAAAGAGCTCTGCACTATCTCCCGTTCATGCAGAAGAGCATGCTTTGCTTACTACGCCGAACGAAAATCGAAAATTGGAAGCGGTGTGATCTCTAGAAATGAGAAGGGGCTTGGCAAACAGAAGCTGAATACATTACAATCCAACCACAAAAAAACTGATTCCCTGCTTGCTTCCCGTTCCGATCACCTCCGAAATCCCAAGTATGACGCCCCGCTTATGACAGATACCGAAGGGCAGTGCGATGTCACTCGGGAAGACGGTGGTGAAACTAATAAGCAGATGAACTCTAACTTGGAACAAATATCAATGATTGAAATCCCATCCAGCAATGACGAGCGTGGAAGTCTTCCGGAAGGGCAGGAATCAACAACTCATCAAGCAGATATCGATAGTGTGAAAAACACGGTACCAGAGGCCATGAAAAGCGTTGCTCGCAAATACGATGGCTTTGACAGCAACGGTCTTCTCCCCTCACTACGCCATGTTTCGGAAAGCTATGGTTACAAACTCAAGATCAGACGTTCCATCTATTATGATGAAGATCGCCAGTACGTGAATAACGTGACACTCTCATGCACACATGCCCATCGCGGATGTCAGTTTCAATGCCGCGTCAGAGGTTTCCTTTCTGATGCATACATTAGTGATCAAAATGCGTCAGGAAACGATCCGAGATTGAGTACCGGGAGTCGTATGTTTGAGATTAGGCATGTGCTTCGCTTTTGGCACAAATTTCATAACCACGACCCGTCACCTACTATTGTAAAGGGTGCTGTCCCACCGGAGGCCTTGAAGACTGCAGAGAATATGAGAAATGTTTCATTTATGCGTTGTCGAGACATTACAAGATATATTGAGGACACTTACAAGATCTGCGTGAGTCGCACATACCTTCGCAATTACCTTTTCTACCGTTATCGCAGCGCAAATCCTATCGAACAGGACAGCATGCGCCTCATTCGAAACCTGGTTTCTTTACAACAGAAAAACTGTAGGACGTACTTCACAATTCGATTGACTGGCGACAACAGGCTTCACTCTATCGTTTGGTCCTTACCACTTTGGAGAGACATGTACCACCTCAACGGAATTCTTCCTGGAGTTTCAGTTGACTGTAAGTCAATATCAAATATCTATGGTCTACCACTCATCGCTTTTTCTGGAAGGACAAATGAAGGGAAAGTTTGTTTCTTTATGATGGGTGTCCTGCATGACCAAACGGAAGAAAGCTTGGAATGGGCTATGAGAGAATTTGACAATATGGTACCAGCTACACCAAATATCGTCGCTCTCGACCAGGATGCGGCTGGAATAAACGCTGCGAAAAAAGTTTGGCCGTTTTCATATCATCTACTAGATGACTGGCACATTAACCAAAACCAACTCAAGAACGTTGCCTCTTTTATTAACAAATGTGGCATCACGGCCCTAGCAAATCGTATATCTGTTGGGTCTTCTTTGTTTCCAAGACGACGCAGAACCGAACATGATCATTCAGCGGCAATACCAAATTCGTACTCGGATATGTGCTCCGACTTGTACGCGTTGCGCAGAAGCCCAACCGAGGCCGTATTCCTGGAGAGGCGAGAATCGTTCGAGAGCATATATTTTGAGGGAGTTGAACCACCGAGATGGTATACGACGCTTTACAAGAAGCTACCAGAGATGGTCATTCAGTGCTATAACCGGACTCGGTGTGGATTGCGGTTCCTTTTCCAAGGTACCACTCATACTGAATCATTCAACTCGATATATAAATCTTCCATCTTGGACAGGAATGTCCCGTTGGGAGAGGTTCCGATAGAAATGAACCGTGTAACTACTACACTCGATGAAGAACGTATCAGAGATGTCAACAAAGTCTCGAGGGTGCTCAGGCTGCAAATGAAAGGAACTGACTTCTTTCCTACCACAGAATTGTTGGACCAATTTATGCTATCATTCACCAACTATTCTATTTCTTCTTTCCTTAATCTGAGCTATTCTGGATCATCTGAGTGGCACATTGCCGGATTTATTCTTGTGCCACAACTTTCGACCGTTCCAGCAAACGCAACTAGTACTGTTTTTGGATCGATAGAATCGGACGCCTCCTACTTCAAGCATGTGAAATTTTTTCTTGAGTTTGGCGAAGAGAACAACCGCAGAACAGTTGATGTTAAAATATGGAATAGAATGTCCCAAAACAAAACTGATGTTATGGGATTGCATGCAACATGTTCCTGTCCATTCTACAGATCAGCTGGAATACCCTGTCGTCATCTAACTCGAGTGGCATTTCAATATGCCGACTACACAAAAACAAACCCGACTATCAAAGAGTATTTGGGAACCAAAGAATCGCTGAATCTGAGCTCCATGTTTCACAAGTACTGGAGGCGGAATAGAACGTCATGGCGCGATGAAGTAATACGTTCACGGTTCACAACAACGACAGACCAATCGGTGGGCTTATCTACGAATGTTAATGAAGGAGAGCAAGTCAATGTAGCTGGTGCACCAAACCCAATCGAGAAGGATGTGAGATATAGCAACTGCAAGGCTGTATTTGACCAGATTTTCCGGCACGTGGAATGCCAAGGAGCATATGCTTCTTCAGTTTTCAAAAGCGCTCTTGATGCTATGCTCGCACAATCTACGAGAGGTGGGCTGCCTGGCTCGGGAATAGATTTAGACCGCCCACTAGACCTAGAAATTGCTCCAAACAATCAAGATTTCATTCGCAGCGAGGGCAACAATATCGTCATTAACGGCGAGATTGGTAATCCCACTGTGAGGAGAGCGGGAAACCGAGGATCCAACAAGAGAAAACGTTCATTCCTGGAGAGAGGTGGGCGAAAGTCATTACGTATCAAACGAGGTCTTGCAGCACCTCGCAAAGTAGAACACAAGTGATGGAGTAAATCAAAGCCCCCTTCCCTTACATAACTCCCATTGTGTGTCAAATCTGTTCACATCACTACACAGGGTTCGATCTTTGCATAGAATAAAAAAAATCAAGTAAAGAGTTGTGTATCATAGTGAGCGCTGAATGACCTATATTTATCACAACTTAACCCATTTCAATGCAGTTCAATGTAGACAGCAACGGGAGATAGTGCAGAGCTCTTTCTCGAAGTCATAAATAGTGCGAATGGTAGACTTGTGGCGTTGGGACGGTTTGGAGCTGGGGCTCTTTTCGTGTGTGTGGCTTGTAGTCGGTGGTTTCACGAGCCACTGGCATTCGTCCCTCGATCTCCATGCTAACAATTCCACTGGGCAATTTGATGCACGACGGCGCTCTACGCACCGGAGCCGTATGCTTCCAATAAAGCTGAGAGGATCACCTGGTCTTGTCTCGTTACTCCGCCGCAAAATTGTTGTGACTGCACCGTAGTGCACGCCTTTTGCATGGCACTGGTCCAAGTAATGCAGAACTGACCCTCTGACAACGATGCACTCTTCTATTGTAAGTGGCTCCACAGGCTTCAATGAGTCCTGAACATAGGTATGTACACCAGTTATGGCAGATGACTCACGTGCGCACTCTTCATCGACGGCAATTCCTTCCCCTTCGTTTCTTCCATCATTACATGCGAAAACATGACTGTGAGATTCTGGCAACTCACTTGGTCCGGGACAAGGTATTGAAGCCGGCGGCGCCGGAGAGACAGTTGGGCAGGTACCAGCACTGCCGGCGCGTGTCACACTGGTACTAGCAGTGTGCCGGGCCATTAATGCGTCGTGTTTCTCAGGATCCGCCTCCATGCCCCGTGGACCGTGCAGCTCTGTGCCAAGTCTCTCTGGCCCAGCTGAGGACAGCATTCGAGATCCCCTTCCGGGGCGTTGTATTCGCGCCTCGATCGTAGATTTTTCCCTTCTAGCCTTGACTAGAGCGTCCGTATTTACGTTCTTCTGAAGCTGCGCGGGCGGAGCAGGCTCAAAGTCTTCTTCATCGGGCAGCACGTCGATCTCAGTCTGAGCTGGAGAACATTTAGTAGCAGCCAACGTATCCTTCTTTGTGCTTTTAGCATCCATTTCATTGTACCATTCGAACATACTCTTTCCGTCACTTCCATCAAACGCTCTACTCCCTTCTGTGCTCTCGCTCCAGTCATATTCGACATCACCTGGCTGCACTATTCTGCTCTGAGAAACTGTAGGGTCCATTTCAATTGTTATTACCGGAGCTTCGTCATAGACACGTTCGCTGGGGCACTGATTTCCGGGTAGGAATGATATCAAATATCTGCACACATCTAAGTCGGTAGGCTTGCCATTCGAAAATTCATCACAATCACACAACTCCAACACAGCCCTCACGTATCGCATAGTACAGCATTTCCGGATATCCTCCGTAAGTTCTGCAGAGTACTGCGTCTTGAAAGTTTGTTTCGGCATATTTCCAGAGTATTCCGAGAGACTTGTTGCTGCGCTGAGAACATAAAATCCACAGCTGTATGCATCGAGCTGCATTTTAAATGATAGTACGTCTAGGATGTAGTTATCTCCACTTGTCGTCCACACCGTGTTCATGCACGTATCCTCGAAGAAACTGGTCACGAACTCGAGAAGGTTATGAGGGCAGGGGTGTCTCAAACTGTCACCCCAGTAAACAATTCCATGCGTTTCATCTTCTGGGTCGTTGACACCGAACACAGCACCCCAGTGCGATCTCCTGATATTTACCGGAATAATAAAGCTAGGAGCGACATCGGAATCGACCCATGCTTGCAGAACAATGTTTCGAATGTTGTCAAACATCCCATCCTCTTCTCGAACGCCATTTCCAGCCCTCCCTGCACCTGCCATAAAATGCTGCCCTGAGTTGCAGCCGAATATTATGAAATTATCGGCCATTGTTAGTTCGGACAGTCCGGCAAGCAACAAATGGTCGTCAAGCATGCATTCTGGTTTCGCGTGCTCAAACCACGGTTTTGTGTCGTCACACGATTTGAATGATGCAAACGACTCATTCAGATGTATGTGAAGAGAGTTCCACTGTCTTTCCGTTAAAATCATGCCATCCACTTTCACCATTTCCATAAATTCTTCTATGCGCTTTTCCAAACACTCTTCCAATGTGTTAGAGCTTCCGGATTCATCCGCCAGAAGTTCCCATTGATGATTGGATGAGCTCATGACAGCGTCTTGGCGGTTTTTCAGAAACTGCAATACAATGTTAGCGCTTCAGAACTTAATTGAAGGAAGAAACCGGCGGATCGCGTCCCTCTTTTTGTTAACAGAGAACAGTAAACTAATTCGTTCCGTTGTTATCTACGAGAAAGACAGTTCCCAGCAAAGGCAATTTCAAATTCGCAGACCTGCGATGAGAACCGGGTAAGACAATGAACGAGAGATCAGAAAGAGTACTGCAATGTTGAAAGCATGCAGAAGTGTGAGAAGACTGCAGCAATACTGGTGCTAGTCATGCAGGTATTCTCGCTCCTTTATCTGCTGTTCTGCATAAATGTTTTAGCTAGGTTCGTTTCACTCACACAGGAAGTGAATGGTCTTGTCTGGCGCGCAAAAATATCGATAACTGCGTGTAGAAGACGTCAACGCGCATAGAAACCGGGCGGGAATGTTGACAGTGGTGTCGATATCGCGGCAGTAGCCGCGGTGGTGGCACGGGGGTAGATGACGATGTCATGGGGTCTCGAGAGGAGCGGACCACTGCGGGGCGGTCCTATCTGCCGGTGCCGCGCGGCGAGAGATTTCGAGATTTGGATTACCCGCCATTTCCAATAATTGGCGGCGGCGAAAATGGGAAATTGAATTTCGGTGAACGAGAAAGTTGAAAGTTCGAGTCACGCGAAAATGGTTGAGTTTGTCACGCGGAGCGACGGGCGGTGCGAACCCTCTCAGAGCAGCTGTTTTCGCATGTTGCGCTAGCGGTACTTTTTCCAGCTTTCCTGGATCCAGGCTGTTTTCAACCAATGAAAAGGCCGTATTCGCCAAAATTTATCATATTTGGTTGACGAGTTTTTGTGATTGGTGCATCTACGGGCCACGGAGATAACCGGGCCAGGCGCTTGACAAGTTTCTGCGATTGGTCAAAACAGCTTGACGAGTTCGTCCGATTGGCTGAAATCTTACCGTCTCTACCGGCGGTAGATTAAGTGCTCCCCGATTTGCGTTATAATCGCGGCAAGAAATGCTACGAAGTGCAAGTATCATGGAAAGGGTTTAGTCATGAAGAGCCGACGTGGGAGCCAATTTATAATATGGAAGAGGACATACCTGATATGCTGCGCAAGTTTCTGGAAAGCTATCCAGACAAAGGAAAAGTGCAGAGAGCATTGAGTTCTCTCGCGGGAGTAGCTCGCACTGAAAGAGAGGAGTGTAGACCGGCGAAACCTGGTCCAACAGAATTGGCAAATAGCATTGAATGATTGGGTAAGTTGTTTTCAGTGCCGGATTACTGATATATGGATCTCCAATTAATAACATTATTCAATGTCGTTAATTAACGGGAGAATAATGGCCTATTCAATATACACTGGAGTTCGGTACCATTCAGCATGCGTCTATGCTGAATGACTATTACAGCAGCTGAAACGATCCCGGAATCAGTACAGCACACTGCTTGTCATCACAAGCACCTCGCGGCAGTAGTAGAAGATGTTCGGGGTATAAATACACCAAGGTAGCGATGGTAGTAGGAGAATAGAAGCTAAGCGGGCTCAGGAGCCCTAACAGACGGATTAAAGGAACACGGCTAAGGCTGTTCCAGCTATAGTACGAAGCTATACTCAACAGGAAGGTAACTATTAATTGTGGAATCTAGCACCCTAAACTACCTTGTTTGATTCAACTTCTTTTCTTTCGCAAAAAACTGCCTAGTATAATTGTCGCCACTGCATAAATTACCACAAATCTCGGAGTTTAGGTGAAACCATGCTTTCGCACACCTAAACACCGAATCTAGCCAGAAATTGAATATGATTTATGGCTCGCAAGGAAGATATCCCTGATCTGAGCCTCGTAGTGAAACCTAGGAGGAGTGCCATTCCGAAGGAGGTCGTAAGCAAAGCGCTCGCGTGAGCAGTCTTTCAACCGAACCTATAGATAATTTAGTGCATCAAGGGAAATTGAATTTCTGAAAGACATTAGCTTTGCATACGGGAACCATTGTGCCCCTTGCTTATTCTACGAGAAGAAATGCCCCCATGGATCCACGCAACGTTTTTCTACTTTCACAACCTTTTTATTCTTGTTTGTATTCTATCAACCTCTGCTTTCCATGTCAAACCTGAGCGAGTCACAATGTCTGCGCGTCATTGCAGACTCTCCTTTGGACCCAATCCACCTTCCTCCGGATTATACCATCGTCCATTTCAGTTACATCTACTATTTCTGGTCATAGATGCAAGCCTGACAGTAAATCCCTCAAACATTCCAATCCGATCCGTTCGGCACCCCTCATATGAATACCCGGCCTTCGCGTCTGTTTGTCATACTTTAAGAAATTATGATTTTGACTGGCTCCGAGTCAGTCGGTCCAGAACATGAAAATAAGAAAAACGTGTCCACGTCGTACACAGCGTATCGATATAAATCCAACCGCTTACTACCCGCGGCTCACGCGACAGTAGAGGTCTCGTAATGTCGTCCCGCAGCAAGCAGCGGTGCAACCGCATCATTGATTCATATGCTGAGATTGCGCAATGGAAACATACCTTTGACTCACGTAACATTGCTGTCATGAATCTTATTTCCTTCACGTCGCAAACAGAATCGGACACGCGCCTAACAGTACCAGTGCATCATCCGACAGGAAATTAATTCAACAAGAGGCAAGGTTTGCCCAGCAACTTGAATCTATTTACCAACCACAACCTCCAAGAAGGGTCACCCCTGCCAATAGATCATTTAAGCACGCCTAATACGACACAAACTAGACGAATTAAGATAACGTCGATCTCCCTCTGCAACATAACTCCAAAGTTGAACAAAACGGCATCACTACTTATACGTCAAAGATTCCGGCGACATAGCGCGCTTCGTGTTCATAGTCTTCAACGACATGCCCAACCTCTTCGGTAGAAACCTGAGCAAAGAAATCGCCATGGTATTCCGTCTACCCGGCGTCGTTCTCAACCTATTGCGCGCGAGACACTTCAACGTCACACCCGCACATCTCTCCGCCGACTGTTTCGGCATACCAAATTTCTTAAAATCAACATCATCCACACCGGCACTCATCTCGCTCTCCACTAATCCCGGCTCGAGCGCCAGAACAGACACGCCCTTATCGGCGAGTTCACTGCGGAGCGCGTATGACATGGTGGACACAAAGCTCTTCGTAGCCGTGTAGGTAGCCGTCCACGGCAGGGCGTCAGCGCCTACGCTACTAACGAAGATGATACCGCCGCGATTCTTGTCGGCGAAGCGTCTTCCGAAGCGGTATGCCAGGGTTGTTACCGCGCACACATTCACGTTTATGACCTGCTGATGTTTTTCGAGCTCTTGACGGAACATGCTGCCGTGGACTTCAATGGCGGCATTGTTGATCAATAGGCCGACATCGAGATCAGCGGTTTGCGAGGCGATTTGTTCCGGACCCTCGGCAGTGGAGAGATCAGCGATGATTACACGCGTTTCGATGTTGTGTTCTTTTGCGAGCGACTCGGCGAGCTTTTTGAGCCGATCTTCGCGACGGGCGGTGAACACGACGGAGAGCCCGTTGGCGGCAAGGATTTTTGCAAAGGCTTCTCCAATGCCGGATGAAGCGCCGGTTACGACGGCCCACGGGCCGAATTTCAACTTGAAGTCTTTTGAGAGCTTGACCATTTCGATGCACGACGTAACGTGACGATCGGGATATCGAACAATGGGGGGGCTTGAGGTGATGACTATTTACGACCGATGGCAATGTTGGTAACCTACTACTGAGGTGACTTGGTGAGAGGTGTGATGTGGATTTGTTGTGCACGAATGAACAGAATACAAGTGGATGGGTCGGACATAACAGTAGGCATGATTGGGCACATTACGTACGGAATCTGACAACCCATACGATCAAACATTCAGATGGGCCAATGACTGTGGGCGGCATGCGGTAGACGTTTTCTCAAAGAAGATGTTGAGAGGCGTGTTATTAAAGTTGTACCTGCCTGTAAATTCTGTTATATTGATGATGCGAGAGCTGTCCCACCACGCAACGGCTACCTTCTGGCGTAGTTGTGGGCTCGACCAATTACAATTCGTCGTATGGCAAAGAGGTTTTATTCAACTTTTTCAATATAAGCCAATCATGTTGAGAGAATTCCACGGTTAGTTTATTTCATTTTCCATGTGCCGGCATGTGGCAGCTGGTGAGTGGTTAGAGTGTTTCCACCAATTGGACAACACCAATTGTTTCAGGACACATCTGGTCGTGGACATCCTGTGCACATTCATTGGAGTTTGTACAGTATCCGCAGGAGGTATCGGTAGCACAGATGGTGATCTGTCCTGTCACCGTCCAAGAGGTCACGATTGTCGCTCTGCTTCCCCCGATTCAATGGTCTCCACGTGAAATGAGTTTCACAGTTGCATCCAATACATTGAACTACAATGTGCCTCTTGCATTCATAACTGTATCGAATATCATCCACATCACAACTGGTCCTCTTTGTACAACTGAATATGGTGTTGTGCTTCCAAGCTGTTCGTTGGTACTTCTATTAACTCGCACAATTATTTCACTGCAGTTATGACTTGGATAAAGAATGCCTCCATGGAGGAATTTGGCAATAGTCATATGACTACTTTATGACTAATTTTGACTAGTTCTGCGCAGCGGCGGTGCTGGCTCGGCGCACTCTCCTAAACCACTGCGTTCAAGGGAGAACAAAACATTTTAGCTTACAGATACCTAGAAATGAAATGTCTACAGCAATCATCGAAAAGCGAATGTAAAACGAAAGTTGCGCAGTTTTGTCACCATCACTGTCACAGTGAGGCCGGAAAGATCACGCCCGTGAAGAAAACACAGCTGTCTTTCGTTTTATAGATGCAGTCAGTAGAGGACACTCCAGCCTCGGCTGCGTGCTTACTTCTGAGCGGATAGCGAGACAGGTGTCTTGCACTAATATGTCACGCTCTGGAAAAGAATGAAACTATCCTGACTACTTTTGGTAAAAGCTTTCACTTTGCTGAACTTTATCTCTATGAACTAAAACCTACTGTAATTCGGCAACATGTTCAGTCATGCTCACCATCCCTCCCCAGAAGAAAGATATCCAGGAGAATGCGCCGAGCCAGCACCACCGCTGCGCAGAACTAGTCAAAATTAGTCATAAAGTAGTCATATGACTATTGCCAAATTCCTCCCATGTCCTGCACCGGCTAGGCCGATGAAAAAAATCCCAACGGCGGAAATGTCATTGCCTAGTCTGTCTCACGTAAAAAATATATACGCCAACTCTCATGCAATTCAGTCAAATAATATACACAACAGCACATCTACGTCATCATGCTAGCAAAACAACATCTTTCTAGCTAGAGGTACAGTAATACAACAAGACCGGATCTAAGAAAGACCACAGCTCTCTTGTATCGCCGTCCAAATCGTTTTCCAAAACGGTATAACGAAGGCGGTCGTCACGTGGAGGGGAGGACATGAAGTCCGCGTAACGCCGACAAACTGTCTCTCGAAAGTTCACGAAGTATGCTCTCAGGCTGTTTTTCAAGCATATTCCACGTCATCCAATGAAGATTCGAGAAAAGCGTTACGCACCCATTTCGTTGGCCCACACGTTGTAGATTGTCGACGTCCAGATATTTGATACATCCCGTCGTTGATGACGTCATTCGGATATTCAAATTCTCCATTAGTCATCGGACAAGTGTCGTCATACAAAAGTTCTCTTGTAACGAATTGCTCAACTTTTTGGCCAATCACATGCCTCCAGTTCATATCCGCCCAGAACCTTCGGGAGAAGTCGAATCCGCTGTCTTTTCGAATCCTCGGCATGCCGACGGCCACGGTATTCAAGCCTGCGGTTTGCAGAGGGCGACCGGAGAAGTTTCAATTGTTGCCAAGCATCGGTGGGGTGCCGTTGCCTGATGACAGCTCCTGCTGAGCGACGATATCTCCCAGTAGTTCAATGGGCTGGACGTAGACACACATTGCTGACAAGGTTACATCTGGATCTGCCAGACGAAGCGTGATAGAAAACACATGGTCTGCAGCGCACTGGAAAATATTTCCAACCCCAATTGTAAGTACAGATATTGACACTCAGACACGATCAGCGCATTTTTTTTAATCATGGCGAGCAAGTCCACAGTGATAGATACCTCCTCGTCATCCCTATTAACTCCAACAATACGGACAATTGTTCACAAGATGGATTTGGAAACACCTCGCAGCACTTTTTCGTGAGACGTGTAGATTCGAATAACAGCACTGCACGGGCAAATCAAAACTGAAAACTTTCAGCGACATTATGCTTACTGTCACGCTTGTGTGCACCATGTGGAGATAATCGATGGTCTTTATTGTCGGTGTTATTGACGCCGCGCAAGGTATAAGGAGAGCAGGACATTGCTGTAAGTACTGTAAGTAGTAAGTTGTTCTTAAATTACAGTTGCATGTTGCAAGTCCTTGAAAGAGTTCTTCAATACACGATCTGAACTTGCGACCTGAGAAATCTTCATACGTTCCGATATAATGTGAGACGTTTCCCGTATTCCTACCTAAATACCTGTCACGCATTCCAAATAATGCGATTCAAATTAGACGGGAGATCCCAAATTCGGTTCTATTATGCCCATTATCATCTTTCCTGTATTTCCTCTCAAGACTCCGTTTGGCGCTGCCAAATGCTACCCAATTAATGGAAGACCTTTTCTTTTTGACTGACCAACTAGGAAACTTTGGCGGTGCAAGCTGTTTATCGCTGGCAATTGGACATAGTCAATGAAACAGAAAACATAGCTAGGGAGATATCGAGTGTATTTAAACGCAGGTAGCAGAGAGTACAAGTAAAGGAGGCAGGAAAAACCACCTCAACAAAAACTCAAACCACGATTAACTACAATACCTTTCTTTGACATTTCAAGTTGTTCGAATTGCTTTGCTTTTCGTGATTGATTGGTCACCATGACAGAGAGGGTAGACAGCATGGTGTAAAACTTGTTTTGGTTTGGTTTTCGAACCGAAACAGAGAGCTCCATCCCCAGTTCCTACTCGCAGGCGTTTTCTTCTCTATCGACGTTCACTACGACTCGATGATATATGGAGCTTTTCGTAGGGCATAGTTGTACAAATAGAACTGGATCGGAAAACATGTTGTTGCCCACTCAAGTTGTTCATTACATGACTTGAATATTCCTATCCTTCTCTTATTTTCTCCGGTGTATGTGAACGTTTTGCAATTAATTGGTGAAAGGCTCTGGTTCACAACCTGGAATTCGAAGTGTGGAATTAGCTCTTGACACGAGAGAAAAGTGAAGATGCCACGCTCTTCAGAAGATATATTATCGTCCTTGTACACAGCAAATCCCAGAGGAGGAATGCGACAAATACCAACAGGAAATTTCGGAATCATTAGCCTCTCCTGAATGAATTGAAATCTGCTATGAAACAATGAAATAGCAGACTATGCTTTCTTATGGCATTCAAGGGCCTTCAAAGCATTTCTATTGAATCTCATGACGCTCAGATTGGACAATTTCCTACAATCTTCACTTGTATAAGTAGCAGAGCGCATTATCACTTTCAATGGAAAAAAGTCACCAACTTTGTCGTCCACTGTTTCATCAGAGTCATAGACATTTCAAAGGGCGTAAGTTTCAGTTAAACTTTTCGGATGAAGTCCCATGGTGAGCCATACATTCTGAGTCTGATAAAACCATCTGTCGTCGCACTTCCAGAAAATGAAAGTCGTATTCTGGTTGTTTTTTCTGGTCTGTTGTGTATTACGTACCTCAGGTGTAATCGCACACCCGAGCAGGACATGCAGAACATTGGGGAAATGCTTTCCATCTTCTATAAGAGATTCGTCTGGACTTCGTTTTTGCTCATGTTCCACATCTACAACAGGCAAATGCAAGCCTTACGAAAAATGTAAAACTGATGGAGGCTGTGTCGTAGACGAAGAAGCCAGACAAAATGGCATCTGCTCGTGTGTTGGAGTAGATAAGGCATTTTGCATGCCAACGGTCTCTAATGGACCGCTCATTCGCATAGATCTAGCCAACACATTGGATCCAAACACGAACCGTCTATATGACGCGAGTAAGAGGTTTTTGGTCGAAAAAGCCCGTAAGATGGAGTTACTACCCGAGGAGCAAATCAGGAAAAAAGTTTAGAAGTTACAGTGGTTGTCATTTCAGCTTGGAAATGAGTGTATCATTGCGAAAGACCTAGACGTTTCGAATTTCTTCCATTGTTGACGGCTTTTAGCCTCTATGCACATATGTTTGTTACATATGCGATTCCAGAAGACATTTGTTGTAAAACCCGAAACGTTTCAGGAAGCATAGAATGGAAGATGCAACCGACCATGAATAGGTAGTGAAAGTGTCTGTTGAAATAATGGGCTGTGTAGGCTCCAGATACTCCCAGACATGTGGTAGTGTGGTTTCGAACGCAACTGATGTCAATGCTAGAGCCCTGGATGTTAGGAACGGGCAGCGATGGTATTTCTTGGCAACTTGCAGTCCTGTTATCGTCGCTGTCGATATCAAGCTCTCAGGCTGCAACCGTGATTCAATCAATCCTAAGCAGGCGCAGTGAGTGCCGCTCCAATTGTGGGTTGTACACTGTTCTGGATGTAGAAATATCTTCTGTGTGCCTCGTCATTATTCGTCAGTATTTCACCACGGCTTGTATGAGCGGAGTACCGGAGGTTTCCACGTTGACACGTGGTAGAACCACCCAAGTGGGCCATCCAACATCCATATGACTGGTTTCAGTACGACAAACTATCCTGCTGTCCGCCACGCTATTGGTGATTCACTAAGATAACAAATATTGTATACAGTAGGTGCCAATTGGGTGTTAAATTTCTGTAAATGTGCTTTCTGTTCACACCCATTCGATAGTAGAATTTAAGCGATCCTTTGTACAGGTCGAGCTCAACTAGTGAAAATTGCAAGAGCTGCATAGAATAATCGGTCCCCAGCACGCTCAGGCTGCTACTGATATCCCGTAGCGGAAGATACAACTGCTGCAGATACCACTACCGTTTTTAAGCTTGTAGTGAGGGACTGTGAAATTATCAACTCTCTAATTCCTTCCAAGCTTGTATTGTAACTAGCAAAAGTCCACAATGAATTCAAAAGGAATTATGTAACGCGGTGGATTGAAACATACATATCTACCAGTGACAACTTTTGGGATGATCATTAGAACGCAGGATAGAAGCGTACGAACGAAGGCTCATAGACTGCGCTCAAATGAGACAGGCATATCGGTATCGGCAAAGTTGTGCGCTTTGTGGGAAAGAAATGTCACCAATACAAGCGGAGAACATGGCTGGCTGGTGGTATGCATGGTGTTTGCGAGACGCTGAATGATAAATTGAGCGAAAGTTGGTGGTGCGGGAAAGAACTCAAAGGTGAACACATATGCACACTGTCTACTGGACGCAGATCATAGGGGAATCTAATGCTGACAAAAAATTGAGCGCACGTAGGCGTGACAAGGGGTGAGTGCAGAGAGAGATTAGTGAAGTTGATGAGGAAATGATAAGCACTACAAGACTTTACTTTTCGTCCTCATATCCAGGTCCATGTTTTTCCTTCTACCCAATCAGCTCCGCTCTGATCGGAGATTCATATGGAGAGCTCATATCTCAATCCAAATCTTTTCGGTGTCACAATTTTCTGATGCCCTTTTGGAGAAGATACGAAACACAGGCGCGTGCTTGACATTCATATTCTCAGAGTGACAATAGAACTCGTACTGTTCGTCGTACCGAAGGCTGATCATATCTTGCTTCGAACAACCATGATGTGTATGATGTTGTAGCGTGCAGTACTGTCAAAGTTGCACGAACAGCTCTTTTTCCGGAATCACATAGGTTATTTGCACGTGACTTGAAAAATTGCTTTGTAGGCACAACTGGGGTGAAGGCAGCGTCATAGCTCGTTGAGTTTGAACATAGGTAGGATGGAAGATGCGTCAATGTAGGGTATGATATGAGCAGATAGCTCCATAAAACGCATGAAAAATTGTTGGGATATCGATATAACCAGGCGACATGCCAACTCTAGTGTCTGCGCAGGCACAACATTCTTTATAGTCTAACAAAAATGAGGTTCTTTGTTAAGTGTGACGTGAAATATAGAATACGAGCAGTAGAATCATCAAAGCAAGAGATAGGTTCACTGTAATTTTGTGAACTGATTCTAGCTTATTCGTCTCCTGGGTGGCTGCGCCCATGCCACTTCAGAACAGTTATGATGGCACAGATTCTTAGGAAACTTTCGAGTAAGCATTGTTGAAGCTGAAAAGGAATGGAATGGTTTCTGTCATTTGCCGAAGAAGGACGGTGCCGATCAGATGAGCAAACGAAAAACAAAAAGATATTATAAACGGACACAGATCACCTGTAATGGGCCCAATGCTTCCACTGCATTTGGGAATACAGTGTTCTACACGACTAGGGTGAGCAGCTCTGTATTCAAATTAGTTCGCGAATTGTATAAGGGTATAATGTAGTGCAGGATGCATATTCATTGGTGATGAATGGGGCTCAAGACGATTAATATGTATGGAACAGGTCGAACGCAAGAGAATCTCCATTTGCATCGTTGAACACTGCTCCTAGTGCAACGTGGGATGAACAAAGCAGAGCGACTTACCTTACGTGTGGTGATAAATACTTGGAGGGTACAGGTGCGTTTCAAAGTCCGTGTCCACACGCAAGTCGTATTATACCGATGTCGGTCAGATTTCAACGATATTATAAGGTGACTTCTTGTTGTTTCTGATAAATTTATGGCAGCTCTAATTTGAGCTCTGTGGCAAATTTGATAACTTGTTACGCAGTTGCCCCATCCAGCCATTTCTTTTCTGTTTGCTAATGCAGATAAGGCATCGTCGATCGTTCAATATTTTCTCATATCAGGGCAGATCAGAAAACGGTTCGACGCAGACTAACTTCTCGACAGGCTCTCTCCCACGCGACATCAAATTCAAACACTTGTTGGATTCCACCCAGTGATTTAGATTTCTCCGAGACGCAAATCCACCTCTCGATCCTCAGTGCGCACCCAGTACGGAAATGTTTTCTCAACTTATGGCTCATCCTGACTCATATCCATTCTATATAAACTGTCCTCCCTCCAACTCAAACCCACATTCTTCAAGCATCAACGAGCTTCTCAACATGAATTCCCCTCTCCTCATCCTCAACACACTCCTCATCATAGCCGCACTGCTAGTCCCAACAGTCGCGAACCCACTCCAGATTCGCTATGCTGAAAGAAGCAGTGATCACTACCCAGACCGCTCATCACAAGCTTCAGCCCCTACAAGCAGGTCCATTTACCCCAGACAAACTTGTCCCAGTGCATGTTTCGCCTCCCGTCATAGAGCCGTCCAAGCCTGCCAGTCTCCATTCGCCAGGAGAAACCATTGCGTAGTTGCAGGTTGCTCCCGCCGAAACACACATCCTGGACGCAGAGGCTATCGATGCGTCAGAAGACGCCCAAGGCCAGTGCCAGCAACTGCAGCACCTCCCATCAATCCTCCTCCTGCCCAACCGGCTTCGCCTGCTTCTTCCTCCCGAGATTGCCCTAGTATCTGCTTTACGGCTCGTCGAAAAGCCGTCCATGCATGTTCATCCCGTTTCGCAAGACGGAATCACTGTGTGGTTTCACGATGCTCATTTGATTCTCGACGCCGCGGAAGAAGAGGTTTCCGATGTGTTCGCAGACGTGGAGGCCGTCCTGATTCAGTTACAGTCATTATTACACCGGGAACAACTGCTCCACCTGGCGAGGCCCTTCCTGATGGCGCTTTTCCCTCTACAACCGCACCTGTCATGACCGTTACTACTGTTTCTACCTCTTCAGGAAATGTCTTCCTACCAACCGAGGTCGTTCCGCCTGTCACTACAACCGCTATGGTAACCACAGTTCCGCCAACAGCTCAGGTGACAACAACCACCTTACCTCCGACGACTGCCTCGACTATGGCGGTCTCAAGTACCGTTCCGATTACTGTTCCTCCGCTTCCGATTCCTGCCGTTACTACTACAGCACAGCCCCCACAAGCTCCTCAGGCCCCAACTGTAGCAGCGACTACTACGACTCAATTTCCGACAGCGCCCCCAAGTACCTTCCTCCCCACTACTGTTGTGGCTGCAACAACCACTACAACGGTTTCCACCTCCCCAGTCATTGTGACAGTACTACCGATTACTGCTCCTCCCACCGTGCCCACAACGACCCCACCAGTAGTACAGACTACCTCTGTTATATTCGCTTCAGTTATCACCCCGGCCACTACTACTCCGACTACTTCAACAACCACCTCCACTACGACTACTACAACGACCACCTCCACTACGACTACTACAACGACCACCTCCACTACGACGACGACAACTTCAACTACCACTACTACAACGACACCAGCATGTAATTTGGCTATTTCAGACCCTCGGACAGGAGGTAATATGCCAAGAGACATTGTTTGTTCCTGCCCAACGGATAGTAGAACGTTCAACGTGATCGACGCTGCAAACAATGATGTTGGGGCTTGCTTTGACGAGTGTATAGTTCGAGAAGTTGGCCCTCTTTGTACCGTTGCATTGAATAATTTGCAGGCCATATTGAACTCACAGAGAGAGCCATGCTGCATGGGATGCGGTGGCGACGTTGATTCCAATACTTGCCAGTAGGATTATTTTTCTCTACCTATTCGAAGCCCTCGCTGAGAATTCAAACGTTTTAATGGAGACTTATTGCTTCGCACGTTCATCAGTGAAAAGAATAACTGCCGTGTGAGAAGTTTCTTCATATACAATAGACTTGTATCTCACTGAAGAGTTCGACTTTTTTAATCTAAAAGAGTCTCCACAGTTAACGAACGAATTGGGAAGAGTAAGAACTTATTACTTGTCAAGGACCATCATACGTGTACGCGTGACAGATAGGAATTACATATAAACATAACCTCGAGACACCGACGACGTCCCGGGGTAAGAACTTCACTTAACAGGTTATGGGCCCAGGCACTCCACTGGCACACTTCACACCATCCCGGGTTCAACTCCCGACGACTACATACAACCTCCCTCCTGGTCGGGCCACAATAGGCAGGTCTAAATACCGTGAGTGTTGGATAAATACCTTTATCCTCGTATAACCACCAAGTCACCGAACATGTGGTTCATTGGTTTTACAGATTATAGGCCCAGTCGCTACCAAGACGCACTCCCACCAACCCTGCCCATCCTCCAGCCATCGCCGCTGCATTCTTCAACCATTGCCGCTGCTATACAGTCTCTGCAACATCCCTCACTGTCGCTCCAATATTGACGATCTTGAGGTAGTCTCGTAATCGGATACCATTTACTTTATCGGCGGCGAGATCGCTTGACGCTACCTTAAATACTGATTCTACTGTAATGCATTATTGTATTGGTATGATCTTCCGACAAGCGGAGGCTTTTGGAGATACGACACGTTGTACGGATTGATCTTCCGACAGTCGCCGCGTGGCGTGTCTAAGAAAGCCGGAGGAGCTTAACTTGTTGGCGGAACTGAGCTGGTTTTAGTGCTTTAGTTAGGACGTCCGCAGCATTTTGTTCCGACGGGATGTGTTGCACGGTGATCCTGTTGCGTGTAATTTGTTCCTTGAGATAATGGTATTTGACATCCAAGTGTTTAGACTTTGGCGTTGGGTGCGATGTGTTGGCTGTGGTTACTGCACCGGCGTTGTCCATGTTGATTGTTGTCGGGTGGTCTTCTGCGTGATTGAGGTCAGAGAGGAGATGTCGAATGCAGTTGACGTGTTGGGCGGTGTGATACCCTGCAACGTATTCGGCGGCCCACGTGCTTGGTGCAACAAATCGTTGTCTCTTAGATTGCCAAGCAACGGGGGATCCATTGTACATTATCACTGTTCCCGTGGTGGAGCGCCGAGTATTCGTACATGCTGCGAAGTCGCTATCTGAATAAGCGGTTAATGTGCTCGTTAGCTTTGTGGAGTATGTAAGACCTCGTGTTTTGGTGTCCTTGAGGTATCTTAAGACACGGAGGCCTGCCTGCCATTGCTGCTTTGTGGGTTGATGTGAATATCTTCCCAGGGAGCCCGTGATGTACGCTATATCCGGGCGTGTGGAATCAGCCAGGTATCGTAGGCTTCCAACTAATGAGTTGTAGTTGTAGGCTTTGGTATCGAGTGGTGTGTCGAGGTGTTTTGTGGTGTTGATTATGTCTGTCGCAATCGGTGAATTTGCAGACTTGGCACCAGTTAGCCCATATTGGTGGAGAAGCTTGTCGATGTAAGCTGGTTGGGTGATAGTGATTGAGTGTGGGTTGCGGGTAACCTTCCATCCCAGGATGTGTTCCACGGGGCCTAGATCTTTGAGCACATATTTAGATTGCAGATGTTGCTTCGCCGTTTCGCGGAGTTGTTGGCAATTGGAAACGACAAGGAAGTCGTCTATGGTGATCACAAAGAAGACAAATTTGGTGTTGTCCTGTGAGGAGCGAAGGAGAAATGTGCAGCTTTCACTAGTAAGACGTGTGAAGTTGTGCAATTCAAGGTGTTTGGATAATCCTCGAGTGAAGTTACTGCAGGCTTGTTTGGCACCATAAATGTTGCCAGTGACTTTGCCCACATATCCAGGGTACTTAACAGATCCGTCAAATCGCGGGGGTTGATGGATATACAGAGGTTTGTCGTCTCCAAACGTTTCGTGGAGGAACGCCGACTCGATATCCCAGTGATGCACGTCGTATCCATGTGCCGCTGCAATAGCTAGTGCCGTGCGTACGGCGTCGCGATCGGCTACGGGTGATGTGATGTTATCAGGGTCGTAGTGTTCGTTTGGTTTTTGCATGTCGCCGCGAAGATTACACCTTGTTTTCCGTGTTAGTGGATTGCCGTTGGTGTCGGTCTTTGTTTTAAGAACCATCTTGACAGGGAGCAGTTTAGTGTTAGGGGGAATCTGGTTCTTGGGGATGTAGGTAATGGTACCTCTTTATTCTAGTGAGTCCAGTTCTTTGTTCCAGGAGAGAGACCATTCATGGGCATCATGTGCTTGACGCGCTTGCTGTAATGTTGTGGGATGGCTGAAACTTTGTTCGATTTTGGGTGCATTGGCAGTTTTTGTGGTTCGAGTGTGCGCGGCCATACTGGTCGCCACAGGGTCTGTGTTGGAGTTGTATGGCTTGAAATCGTGAATGCGGCAGCGGCTGATTTTATCTTCGCTTGCATTATAGATGTGGTAGTGATTTGCATCTAGACGACCAATGTAGTGATACAGTTTTGCTCGGGGCTGTAGTTTGGATTTTGGCTTGCGGTCATGTACATGTCCGAGCTGTCCAAAAGTGAGGAAGGTGGTGATGTTAGGTGTTTTGCCTGTCCATACAGCCATTGGGGTCTGTCCATGTGTCTTGTGTGGTGCGTGGTTGTGGTAGTCAACCGAGGCATGCAGTGCATAGTCCCACAGATTGGTCGGTAAGCCGGACGTCAGGATAAGTGAGCGAGTAGTTTCCATTAGCGTGCGGTTTACGCGTTCAGCTAAGGCATTTTCTTGTGGACTGTGAGGTATTGTTGGGTGTGTCGTGATGTGTTCGGAGTCGTAGAACTGCTTAAGGGAGTTGGAAAAATATTCCTTTGCGTTGTCCATGGTAATGTCTGTGACTCGGAATGGGGTGTTAGCGTGGATTTTAGAGATGTGTTGTTGTATGTGGCTGGCAGCCTGGTTTTTGTGGGGTGATACGTGGACATGAAGGAATCTGCTATGCTCATCCAGGAAGGTCGCAAAGTATCTATTGTTGTGCAGTGACGGTGGGTTGAAGGGGCCACATACGTCTGTATGGATGTGTGCGCAGAGTTCTGCTGGGCGTGGTCTTGGTCTGAACGGAGCCGACGTCTGTTTCCCGATTGCACATCCAGTGCATGTTAGTTCGGGAGGGGGACTGTTTTTGAGTGTGTCCGGAAGTCCTCTTACTCGACCGTGTACCGCAAGGTGGTGTATACGAATGGGGTGTAAATGACCAAGCCGCAGGTGCCATTCGTGGTATTCTTGGTCTGTTGTGGTGAGAGTTTTGGTGGCCTTCGGTCGAATTGGCGGTGTGAGGATGATACTTTTCTTCGCGGAAGAAGGGGTATTGTTTGATGGAATGAGTGGTGCCATTGGGTAGTGTGTGGGTGGGGTGATCTTGCTTGTTGGGAGTTTGTGCTGAGAAGCTTCATGAGGGTATGCCTGTTGTTGTATGGGAGGCTTTGGCTGTTGTGTCGTTGGTGTATTGTCTTTCGCTGCGGTGTTCTGGTATTGTGGTGGTGGGAGACGTATTTGTAGTGGGTCTGGCTGGATAAGGGGCGTGGCAAAGGTGACCTTTTTGTAATTTTGTTTTGTTGGTTGGGGAATACTCTGTTTGGCGGTGCGTGTGCAGGAAAGACGGAAAGGGCGGGGTGTTGTAGTATTGGGATTAAATGCTCTTGGTGGGGCTGTAGGAGGATTTGGTTGCCGTCGAGTGTTGTGGGATTTAGGTCTGGTGTTGCTCTTGGAGGTGGGGAGGGCGCGGGCACCATGGCACTGGGTGTGCTTATCTCGAACAGGACTTGTTATAGGGGAGGTGGGCAGGTAATAGAGGTTATTGTTGCAGGGTGCCTTGGCGATGACATGTGCCTTGTCAGGGAGAGGTTGTGGCTTTGTTATGTATGCTGCATCTTTTTTGAAGATGACATCATTGTGTTTTGCCAGTTGTCCTACAGAGAGGAGGTTATGCTTGGCACTAGGCATGGAAACGGCGTGCGGGATATGGACTGTGTGTTGTGGGGATATTTGGAGGGACAGGGGACCGTGATGGGTCAACGGTGCTTGTTGTCCCGATGCAGTGATAGTAGATGATGGATATGCAACCATGGATGGGTATGGTTGGCGGGTGTGTGTGGGTGACGCGCCCGAGTCCAGGAGATACAAATCAGAAGTGGGCCCACTTCTGATTTGTATCTCCTGGACTCGGCACAGGATAAGCAAAAATAGAGAATATTCCATGGAAAATGCCGTATTGTACAGTAGAACTAGTCACCATATTTTAGCGGAACGCCCATCCCCAACGTTTGGATAAGGCCCATCGAAAAAAATGTAAAAAATCATGGGCTGAGACCAGCACGGCGATTTTGTTTTACAGTAGGCAGGAACCAAGCAGAACTATGGTGTGGCCGTGAGGTGATGGCTGAACCATGTACGGAAGGACACGTAGGGATGGAAATGAACCACGTCCATATATGAGCAGGACGGCGGGTTGACTAGAACGGGCCAAGTCACGCAGGCACGGACTGTTGGAATGGAACCAGTACTGTATATGGGTATAGTTAGATATGGGGTGCACCGTGACTGCGATATGTGGTGGAAGGTGCAGAGCGATTCGTAGAAATAAACTATAAAATATAATGGGCACACCGTGACGGTCCGGTGTCTGAAACCAGGCGTAAGCAGCACTCGCTGAATGGACGGTGACCAAAGTATGATTATTGTATTCATTGGAATAATTCCAGAGTAGGTGACTTTTTGCTCATGGGACGTGACCAAGCTGACTTGTGGAACTGGCCAAACGATAATTGGAAAGGGACCATTGACTGGGCATGTGCGGCCCAAGGCAAAGCGCGGTTAGTTTCCAAACTACAGTACTGTGTAAAGCCCGGATATATTCTATTATAACACCTGCTCGTGACACTGGTATTATTCCACCGTGGAGCACTGTAATGGGTACGGTTCACTTCCACTGGATGTAGTGGTTGTACCGTCGGGTGGGCGTGGACCATGTCCACTGGGTAGAGTGGTTGCACCGGTGGGCGCTCTGGGTAGAAACTGAAAGGTAGAACGGGCGGCACATCGCACTTTTGCGGAGAAACTGCAGGACGGATAGGTCTGACTGAAACGATATCTAGGTAGAATGGAAATCGGCATAGGGACAATGAATTAGACTAGGTTGCAGCCAGTAGCGGGTACGCAAGATTTACGATATAGTGTAGTGGATATGGAATAGGTAAATGGGCAGCTAACGCCAAAAGTTTAACGACATGAAGATCATCTGTACACTGCACTACGGAACTATGAACTATGCCACCATGGCAGATACTAAACGGCAAAACACTAGCTCTACATAAAGTAACTACAAATACATATAGGCATGAAAAGAGAGATGAGGGGAAGCCAGAAATTTCTGTTGGCACCTGGAAGGAAAAGAATAGATGAATCAATGGTTAGTGCTAGGAATGTAACTTCATCAACGCTAGAAGCATGGTTAGAAGCGAGAGAACATACCGTTGATAGTGGAGCCAGAGCTTGAGTAAGCGGATTGTAGAGAACCCAGAAACTTCTGCTGGCACATAGATGGAAAGAAGTGGATGACACAGTGGTTAGTGCTGGAAACGGTATGCCAAAAGCTCGATTAGAAGTGAGAAAACGTAGTAATGACAGTAGCCCTGGAGAAAGACGAAACAGAAAGTAGGAAAGGCAGAAAAGTATGTTAGCAGAAGAACAACGAAGAACCGCAGAAAAAGAGAATGGGAGGAATGGCTAAAAGACTAAATGAGCAGGAAAACCTTATCGTAGGATGGAGGCGGCGGGGCACAATCACATCCGTAGGGATGTGATTGCACTCCGCCGCCCCATCCTGCGTAGGTGGTGTGCTCCGAGCGACAGGTGCTGGCGATGTTGCCCGGCGTGACGCAAGGCTTAAATACTGCTGCAGAGTGAGCCCAGAGGTCGCGTATTTCACTTGCGTAGTGAGAAAGCGCGCGCTTTTCGTACTGACAAATCAGAAACAAATCATCGATGATCTATGAACACGTCATGGACACGTCATGGACTCGAGATGGACTCGTCATGAATACGTAATGAAATAGAACACTAGGTAGTGTTCTATTTCATTACAGCTGGCGTGGAGCTGCACGCTTGTGAGCGGAAACGTGTATTGCAGGCTGAGGAGCCAATGATGAAAAATTAGAAAAAATGACTAGTTACTGCAGTAAAAAGTGATCTAGGAAGATGCATTTGGTAGATCAGTTTTTACTGCAGTAAGAAGTGATCTAGGAAGATGCATTTGGTAGATCAGTTTTTACTGCAGTAAAAAAACCTAATTTGCTTTAATTTTATTGTGGTACGTTCCGCCCTGAGGAAGCTGGTTCAGGCTTGAGGCAGTTCAAGGAATGGATAAGCTCTGGAAGAAGCATGAATGGTATAGACGAGGAATTAGAGATGGTTACATAAAATATAACATAGTGTCTGACAGTTTTTGGGACAAGGGACATAAGTATGGCCAATGTCAAGGTGGATGTATGTGACGGAAACGCTACAATATGAGGAAGTTTGTTTACGGGAAGTAATATGGTAGAGAAGCTTATGTACTAGACCCTAGAGTATCATGCAGTCCTTGGCGGATATCCATCTTCTCTTGCAAAATAGAGAAGGAACCACCATCCATAAACGAAGGACCTCCATGCGTAATTCCTCCATTCGAAGTGCCTTGCTCCACAGAACATAATGAAGGGCTACAATTGTGGAGGAGACCAACCTTACGAACCCCTGAAGTGAGAGGGAGAAACCAGGAGCCGGAATCGGTGTTCGGAGCAAACGTAGTGGGGGACGACTTCTGCTTGATAACTGGAAGAACAATAGCGTGTGGTGGAGACAGGTTTTCCTGGTGAGATTCGTGTATGCAAACGTTTCCCGGTGAAGCAATGTTTCCATCAATAGTCAGGTCAAACACGGTGGTAACAGCCCAAAAAGAAGGCGAACAGGTCTTCTGTAGAATTCTAGAAGACGGGGAAGCTGAGTAGCAAGCTTGTACTACACAGCCAGAAGCTATTTCTTGTGGCTTTGAAAAGTCCCGAGACGCAGCAGAGGGCGAAGCTGCACAGGCAGGGTGGGCAGAACTGAGACGTGCTCCCTTGCATGGTTTTCCACGAAGCATGACTGCATCCGAATTCTGCCCACAGGAAAAATCCTGCTGTGGTAATGAAGAGGGAACTCCTGTCCACGAGTAATATGAATATGGAGAAGAGAAGAATGGTAAAGAAGACCTATTCAAATGTTCGAGAAGAGGTTCTTGACAGAGGTCATGCAGCGTACTAGCCGGGAGGTTCTCCATGGATTTACAGTGCTCCCGTCCGAATAGAACACGAAGGAGAAACCGTTTAGAACGTTGTCTCTCCACAGATGCTGGAGTAGAATTGGAGAAACTTTTCAAAGCAAGATGGAGGCTTCCTTTCCAATAGTTTCCGAGTGCCGCTAACATAGCATCCAACTGTCTGTCAGCACCTCCGGAATGCTCTAGACCTCGTTTCATTTGTTGATGTGTTGCTTCGAATGATAGCTCAGCTACCTGGCGAGCGTGTCCGAGCAGAGGAACAGTGTGTTCAAATGCCTCAATGAGACGGTGCAAGTTTGGCTTATTGTCAAGAATCTTCCTTGCCCGGAATCCAGCAGTCTTGTTTTCCATCTCAATGTGGTCATTATCATTCGTTACTATACCTTCTGTCTGCATCTTCCGTTTCTTCGAGACCGCTGTGCTCCGCTGTCTGGTAGGAACAGTCTTGAGCAGGTCATCCACTAGAGTAGCATATTCTTTCGATAGCTGCTGCAGACGACGGAGACCGTTGTGCGCAGAATTCCCTGTAGCTCTCTGTACTGCCTCAGAACCGTCGATATTTTTTCGTGGTAGGAAGTATGTAGCTGCAGATATAGAGGACAGGAGACGAACAAGTTCTAGGGACAGATGGCGTTGCTCTTCAGAAGCCTGGAGTGACCTTGAACCGCTACCTTCGGATGACCTTGTAGTCTGCGATTGGAATTTCAGAGAAGACCTGAAGCAGTGTTCGGCGACGAGGAGAACTGCAAATCTGTCCGAGATTCCCATTGTATGAGTTTCACCTGCGTTGAAGTTATATATCCTGTTCTGATTTGCGAGGCCCAATACACGGAGGGCATCCACCATGAACCTGTCGGCCAGCCTTCTCACACCATCATTAGGCAAGCTTGAAAAAGCATTGTCCAGAGCATCCTTTGCCAGTCCATGGAGGAGATGGTCAATTCCAACAAACGTCGAACGGTATGGGTCCAGAATAGCAGGCACGACAGGGATTCGTAGACCATCGTTTCCGAGTGGTGTCCCGGTTGGAACCAGCCCTTTGGACCTAGCTTCATGAAGTAGTCTTTCAATGAGATGCAATGGAGTGTCTGTGATATTTTGCACTGTTCTCAAACCCAGATACTTCAAGATGTTTGCAGAACTTTCCGATGACTGAACAGCAGCTGTTCGCTCGGATGTGCGAAAGTGTGTATCAGAGCTCGAATGTAAACGGGTGTCGTAGCCAAACTGCGAGTTCTTCCCATATTTCCCCCCTCTTACAAAGAAACACAAATGGCATGGGCAGTCTGCGTTGTGCCCCATGACATCCAGCACATGAGAACAGGCAGGATAATCCGATACGAAACCAATAAAGTCCAGGAAAATTAGACATTCATTGCCGTCTGGATCGACATCACGAAACCCCGACGTACATCCTTGAATAATGTCTCTAGAGATATGTCGAAGGATATGGTTTGTACTAACACCAGGACCTGTGACACCGATAACGCGCACAGCAGAACTGTTCCGGCGACAGTCCAGCGGAAGACCCATTGGGAGCATATAGCATCCTCCAGCACTCCCTTTCTTACCAGAGGCTTCATTGAAGTCATCGCAGTATAAAAGAAATGGATAGACGTAGTATGTGGTACCGCAGCTGAGAACCCCACGGAGATGTGTAGGATGAAAGGGGCTGGGGCTCGTGCCTGGTTTCAATAACTTGACATTATTGATTGCACGAGTTCCGCCGACAACTTTGTAATGCCCTTCAGAGTTGACGAGAAAGAGCAGTTTTTGTGATGGGCCTGGCGGTCCGGGAGAGCTGACGACAAGCCCAATGAAGAACTGTATACCACAATTTTGAGTAGGGTTACACTCAGGACTGGGTGATAAAACTGTCAGGTGATCACCCGGCCGAGCATATTCCCGGAACGACTCTTTCTGAAGGATGAAGGCGGACCCATATGAATGCGGGGAGACCGAAAGCCTACTATGAAATGTGGCACCGGAGTTTATCCATGAAGAAGATGTGATAGCTTTGAACGACTCATGGCTGGAAGATAGTGATTCATGTTGGAAAAGGGAACTGAGAGTAGGATCTAGAGAAGAGGCGTGCTGCCCTGATGTGACATGCAGTTCCACAATACTACCACCGAAAGCAGAAACGGGAAAGCCGTCTTTTACCGCCTCCGCCCTCATCGTGTAGTTTTGTCCTTTTAAGGAGTACTCTCTGAATTTTCCTAGCTTCGACTTGCACACGTTACCATGTAAACTTAGTATGTCATCCGAGTCGGAAGCATCCAATTGTGTGTTATCACGCCACGCAAGGTCGAATATATGTGGTGCAGTAATGTCTGCTCGTGCATATTCGCTTGGTGGAACGATAAGTACAGGTGCTGATTGACTAGCTTTGTTTTGTTCGACCTTGCTTCTTCGTAGAATTGCAGAAGAGGCAACACGAGCTGCACTACGCTCTGCGTTTACAGGGAAGTATACGGTTTCCGAACGTAACCATGCGTTGAAGAACAGCCACGGTCTTACCTTCCGCATAATTGTCGAATAATGGGGTAGACTTCGCTGAACGTGTTTGTTCGTGGAACCTTGTCTAGCGAAATCGAACAACACGCGATCTTCCTGAAGGTTTGCTGCGGTGCATTTCGTCGACCCTGTCAGTTTGGCGACAGCGTACAACGTTGTCCATTCTGTCATGTAATTGCGAGCTTTGTCTGGATTGGACGTGTTCATGATAAAGGGAGAAGAGATTAGGAGCTTCGCTTCTGCCTCCTCCTGTAGAAACAGGTCGTTGTCATCCGAATCGGAGTCGTTTGTTGCGGTGACGTTCTCATGATGGTCGGAAGCAGCGGGATGGCACAGTTTAGGAACTGTCGCAGCAGAAGTGACGGGGTCTCTGCCGGAGGATAGTACAATATCATCGTCGCTAGGAGTAATACAAGCTTTTTGAACTTCTGGAACAATTGTTCCAGAAGTATACTTGAGTATATTGTTCTGCTGCCCACTATTGGCGTACGTCAAAGGGAGGGTGGTATCCACAGAATTGCTCCCAGGTCTGAAGATATCCTGTGAAGGCGAGGAAGGGAGGACTGGATCTGGATCTGGGGTCTGCGAATTGGTAGCTATGGGAGCATGGGGAGGGTTCGAAGTGCTACCATACTCTGTTGCCGGGCGAGGATGATGGGTTTCTGGTGTATTGCAGTCCATTTCCTGAACGGCAAAAGGATTTGAGACTGTTCTGGATGTCGAGCGTCTAGTCCGATTGCGGACAGGGGCTACATAGTTGAAACGGAGCCTCGGGCCATTCCTAGACTTTCTCGGTCTAGCCATATCTCGATAACCTGGATTGAGGTAGCACCTAGGTGCAAACAGCTGTTTGGAAGGGAGGGAAACGCTGTACGCCTCTATATTATGAGGATACAAATCTCTATAGTCTATCAATCTGTAGAAGAACGAAATTGGAAGGGGAGATCTCAGAGCTGACCGTTACAGTCGTTGCAGAGAACATGTTCTCTATTTCCATGGAAGCCAGGAAATAGTGCAAAGTACTGATGAGTATACATGAAGACTGAAAACTTCAAAGAATGACATAGTTTTTACCAGAATCGTAATTCATCCTATAGTGTTTACTTAGCAAGAAACACTGTCAAGTAGTGAAGGAGATGCCTCTCCTTCACTACTCGACAGTGTTTCTTGCAGCTTCGCAACTGCAGACAGAGCACTCAGTGCAAACACTATACTCCATGGAGTGGCACGGAGAAGTTCCAGACTAGTCTAAAATTTGGTAATTTTTTGGCACAAAAATTACCAAATTTTATGCCCCCACTCGTAGTGACCGTATGGCTCGTACACCGCCCTGCTTTGTGCTCCCGTCCATATTCCATGAAACACTCACCACCATCGGTCAGCACCACGTGGGCAGCACCTTCTATAGTTCCTTTCAAATACGTTTCTGGACTGCTGGTGCACAACAGTCTCAATGTACTACGACGAACACCGTCGGAATATTCAGAAACATACATCATTAAAGCATCGAATGCGACGACTAGACGAAATGTGGAGCAGGAGCGGTTGTCCAAATCTGGTGCAGACGGTCGCCAGACTAGTCTAAAATTTGGTAATTTTTGAGCCCAAAAATTACCAAATTTTATGCCCCACTCGTAGTGACCGTATGGCTCGTACTCCGTCCTACTTTGTACCAGCGACCTTATGCCATGGGACACTCACCACCACGAGTAAGCACCACGTGGGCAGCACCTTCTATAGTTCGGTGCAATTATGTTTATCGACTATTGGTGCACAACTGTCTGGATGCATCACGATGACTAGATGTTCAAGATTGTATGAGGAGAGAAGTAGACGGACATAGATGCACGTCATGGTAATACCGGTTCGGTTTTGAACAGAGCTGCAATGCGCCGTCAATGTTCGTCAACAACCATCCAGCGAAGAAGCGTAGCATTTGGAATGTTTAGAAACATCAGTAAAGCATGGAATGCATGAACTTGACGTAGCATGGGGCAGGAGCGGTTGTCCAAATCTGGAACAGGTGGGCGCCGGACGGGTCTAAAATTTGGTAATCAAAAATTACTGCAGTAAAAACTGATCTAGCAAAGTGCACTTGGCTAATCATTTTTACTGCAGTAATTTTTGCCCAAAAAATTACCAAATTTCACGCCCCTTCTTGTACTCTCTTCACGACTGTTCATTGGGTACTGATTGATTTGAACGCAACCGGTGAGTCTTTTGGCGCGTGGGCGCGAATTTATTCGCACCCCTTCAGTTAACCTTCCAAACGTTACGTCTACACGATTTCCTGTCACTCTCCTCTGCTACTCATCTACTACTCCTTGTAGTACTCCAGCACCTCAAAGGCAATTCAGATCGTGCATCTCCCTGCTTCAGCCCAACTCCCCCTGCTTTCCAAGCTTCGCTCTTCGCATCTCTCTCTGCTTCTCCCGCTTTGCATCCATCTGTCTCCCCACAGTGACAGTGTCCCATCCCTCTCTCTCTCTCTTCAATCCTTGCTCTCCCGTGCCCTCTCTTTCTCTTCACTCCCTGCCCTTTTCGTGCCCACTTCACCTCTATACACCGTTCAGAGTTCAAGAGCTTGTTTATCCCACCCACAAACATGTTTCATCGTCAACGCTCTCGTCTCGCAGCTGCATCTTCCCGCGCTCCAGCTCGGGAGCTGACAGTCCCCGCGATGCCCCGGGCTGGTAGCACGCTTGCGAACTACGAGTTCCGGCAGATGACACTTCCGATTGCGGACATTCATGTCACGGAAGAAACATCGCGCGAGGTTGATGAGTCGCATGTAGATGTGTTGTTTCAGAAGATGGTTCTTGAAGGCTTTCAGACCTCTTCCGTGGGCTCCGTGACTGTCGTTGGTCTAGCCCACGAGTCCGACGAAACACGCTTCTACATCGCGGATGGTCTCCATCGTCGTGGCGCTCTTGTCCGAGCCAAAGCGGAAGGAGTTGAACGTCTGGCTTCTATTGTGGACAGCGTTCCTGTTCAGGAAGCGTTCAGGCCAGATGGACAAGCCATGACGATGGAAGACGTGCTCTACCTGAGTCAGCGGCTGAACGAACTGGTGCACACGGTTTTACCGACCACCATCCGCGACCGTATTCATGCTATCATCAGCATATACAACTGCAACTTGAAGTACGCGAAGGAAGGGGAAAGGAAACTCTCCAGTATGACAGCTTCGCAGCTGTGCAACTGGTTCTTCCAGCGTCACTTCAGTGGCATACTCAGGAAGAGTACGGTGACGTCTATCGTCAATGTGGCTCTGAACATGAGACGTTCACCACGCACGTACGAGGCGTACAAGATGGCCTCTGGTAGGAAGGAAAATGAGGTTGGAATCAGCCTTCTAGTGCTGAAGGACACCGCGTTCACAAAGGCTGAGGACCGTGCCAGTGAGCTGATGGTTAGGTGCATTCACTACCGCTCTGTGAAATTGCTCCAGTCCTTTGGTCGCATCCCAGGTCTCCAGCTCAGGGTGTATCTCAATTACATCAGAGATTTCTACCTGGTAATCCGTGAAGTCGCACCCAAGGTTGGGATGACTACGGACGAGCTGGCAGACCTGGAGGACCTCGAACCGGATGGAACGGACATGATCCCGACCTGGAAATCCGTGTTCAAGCGCATGGTTCAATATGAAGAAGAACCTGTGCCAAAACAGGAGAAGAACCACGAGCGTCGCCGAGAAGATTTCCGAACCGTCATCCTGCAACGTTTCAACATTGCACCGGATCGTGAGACTCCGCCCCCTCCTCCCGGAGCATCTGGCGATGCAGTGCTTGCCACTGCGGCCAGTCAAGGCGCAAAAGATGTGGGGAAGGAGAGCGAGAAAGCGGCAGAGAGCGTTCCTGCTCCTGCCCCTGTGGCATCAGCCACTCCTCCGAAGTCACCATCACAGGTGACTCGGCAGGCTCGCTCTCCGACCCAATTCGGGGAGAATATCATGGAACCTCTCCCCGTTCCCCTTCCCTCACAACCCCTTCCTGAGGACGAAATCAATCCGATGGACATTTCTCCTCCTGACTCCCAAGCCAAGCCGGACTCAACAGCCCGCGCCCCTTCCCCCTCGAAGCCCAACTCTCCTCCCCCTTCCCCCTCCAAACAACCCGACTCACCCCCCCGCTCCCCCATGGCCGTCTCCCCACCCACGTCTGCTCCTGTTCCCGACTCTGCTATCGCCACGGAACAGCAGAACCCCGAAACCTCGGTTGAAGCTTCTCAACCGCAGGGGGGTGGTGGGGGGACAGTAGTTTCACGCTCTGTGCGCATTCCGCCCGATGAAACTACGCCACGCCCCTTTCCCTGCTCGCTTGGATCACACTGTCGCTTCCCCGGCTATGCCGCTGTGCACAAATGCACAGCGTGCAACATTCAGCCAGTACACAACCTGTGCGACTATCCTCGAGTATATCACCTCATCCCCATCAAGTACCTCAACAACGGTGAGCGAGACATGGTGTTCGTCTGCTCCCGTGAGTGCTACGATGGCCGTCAACCGGATGACCCCCCTTCTTGGACCCCTCCTGCAGGGGTCACGTTACAAGAAGCGTGGGAAGGTGATGCGTACAATCCTTTCGAAAAGGACGCGTCCTCTACCGAGTCTGCTGAAGAAAAGGATAAGCAGACCGGTGAGGCTCCGCGGAGTACGATGGGAGGGAAGGCGCCCATATCCCGGGAACCAGCCAAGAAAAGTGCCTCTGGAACACCGCGGCGGGGAGAAAAGAGGAGGAGAGAGCCGACCACTCCTCCTCCGACTCGGATGACTCGGTCCAAGACCAGAAGTGCCGCTATCGCAGAGCAACTCATCGCTCTCGGTAGCCCGTCTTCTCCCCCTGTCTCCCTTCCGCTTCCTGCACAGCCACCCTCATCTGGCGAAAAGGAGCGTGAAGGTGAGATAGAAGACGGCGAAACCCCTACAAAGACGAAGGTGACTTCCAAGGGGTTTCGGGTACACAGGTATGAGGACGAGCAGCCACCGCCACCTTCCTTTCTCACGGAGCAGACCACGCTTGCCCAAGCTGCTACGTTCGTGCGTTCAATTTCGGGTCTGCTCCATCCTGAACACCGCTCTGGGTTCATCATGACGAGTGGGGAGGTGGAGGAGATCAGGGAGGATATCAACTCCGCGGCTGGTGGTACATCCGAGGAGAGGATTGTTTATTGGGAGCGGGCAAGGGCTAGTATTGATTTCGATGGATACATCGTCCTCGAAGACATACTAGGAGCTTCCGATGTACGGTCTGCAATCCACGAACTGCTCTCTGGGTTTGCCCAAAAGTTCGATGACAATGTGGAAGGGGCGTGGGGCACGATTCTGAACTCCGGTTCAGCTGCCCAGGATGCCCGGGGTGGCGCGTCTCGCCAGCGGTACATGACCCCCCGCTCGGCTGTCATTGAAGACCTCGACGGGGAGCAATCCATGTCGCTGGCTCATGACAAGGTTTCCGTGGATGTCATCCTCGCAATTATAGCGGAAATGTTGCACTTGGAGGATTCCGTTTCATCTTTGAACGGATTCAAGAAAGGCTCCAAGCTGCGCTTTGGGAGGACAGGACTTCGGATGCTCCTGACGGGTTCCAACTGTACTCGTCAGATCCCGCATCTCGACTTCACGTACCCAGGACCGCCACGCGAGGAACCGAACCGCTATTGTGGGACCCCTGCACCAGACCCAGACTATTCTTTCATAGCTACTGGTGCAGTTGGGTCCCCAATTCTGGTACGACCGCGGAGTCATGCCTTCCTCAACGCCCCTCGTGATGCCTTCCTGGCCATCTGGCCCCATCTCCATCCAAAATTGGTTTGGATTCCACCCTTCTCTGTTCTCGTGACTCGTGGTGACGTAGAGCACGCTGGTGCGGGATGGCAGGATTACGACTTCGTGAAGGACAAAATTTCTAAGACTGGAGTACAATACGGTCATCACATTCGAGTCCATAGCATGGCTGTACGTGATTCTTCCGAGCTAGTCAATGATCTCGTCTACGCACCGGTGCAGAGTGACGACCCCAATCGTCTGCCGAAACCTTACGAGTTCGCACACGACTTTGAGTCGGACGATGAGGTACCGGATAGTAGTGAAGATTACATAACAGTTGAGTAGGTAGGATTTCACCTATAGGTTGCTCTCAACTAAAGTTTCTATTGTTTTCTTAATGTTCCTCCATTGCTTCACCTGTAGCATAGTATACTATATACTAACAGTATACTCTTCCCCATTGCTTACTGACAACTTGTGACATTCTGTGATCTACGATATTGTTTTCCTCTCAACCCAGACTAACGAGTGCGTATCCATGAGCTAAGAGCGCTCCCGACCTCAGCAGTACCTCTACTTTGTCTTTTCCAGCTGCTATTCAGGTCCTAAAATTTGGTAATTTTTTGGGCTCAAACATCACAAATTCTAGACCAAAATTTTGACCCAAATTTAGACCCGTCCGGCGCCCACCTGTTCCAGATTTGGACAACCGCTCCTGCCCCAGGCTACGTCAAGTTCATACATTCCATGCTTTACTGATGTTTCTAAACATTCCAAATGCTACGCTTCTTCGCTGGATGGTTGTTGACGAACATTGACGGCGCATTGCAGCTCTGTTCAAAACCGAACCGGTATTACCATGACGTGCATCTATGTCCGTCTACTTCTCTCCTCATACAATCTTGAACATCTAGTCATCGTGATGCATCCAGACAGTTGTGCACCAATAGTCGATAAACATAATTGCACCGAACTATAGAAGGTGCTGCCCACGTGGTGCTTACTCGTGGTGGTGAGTGTCCCATGGCATAAGGTCGCTGGTACAAAGTAGGACGGAGTACGAGCCATACGGTCACTACGAGTGGGGCATAAAATTTGGTAATTTTTGGGCTCAAAAATTACTGCAGTAAAAACTGATCTAGCAAAGTGCACTTGGCTAGATCATTTTTACTGCAGTAATTTTTGTGCCCAAAAATTACCAAATTTTAGACTAGTCTGGCGACCGTCTGTAGCTAATGGGGCTTGAATTTAGGTGCAGTGTCTCTGTATTATTAGTGAAGCTAGCTCAAGGTTGTGGAGATTTTGTTTAATGCACTGTCATGATACAGAATGCGCCCAAGCTGCATACCCGTTCAAAACATTGCACCCCTTCACCAATCTTCAACAACAAAACTCCAAACTCTTTCATCATCCCGCGACCCCTCGTCAGAAATCGGGGCTTCCATAAATTCCAATTTCAAATTTTGCGGGCGCGCGGAAAAATCTCCTTGCCGTCCTGTCAGGCACATGTGCCGGATTGCATTGCAATCTTCTCTACCAATCTATCGCATTCTCTCTTCTCCCTCGTTCCCGAGCATCCCCTGAAATGGCGCAGCCACAACCCCGGCACGGGCTTGTCGAAACGTACAGCGAAGATGGGCCGATGCATCCATCTGACAAGTACGGAAACGGAACCATTCTATGGGTTGATCCCGCTCGCGTTGTTTCAATTCCTGCTATCGCAGGGGCTAGCACCCCAGCCTCCGATGTCACATCCGTAGTGCATCTGGATTTCGAACGTCTCTATCTGTACGGTAGCATTGCGGACAATGGTGACGTAACCTTGGTGGGAGGCATGGACGTGTGCGAGGAGGTGTGGTCGCGCCCCCGACGGAACACATCGAGATATTTACTTCGCATGAGCTACGAATCTATTACTACCAAACCACATACGCTTGCCTCTATTCTCTTTCATCTCCTGGAGAGGGAAAGGATTATTCCGTTCTACGAAAGTGTAGCAATAGTCGCTCACATGCGAGACTGTTGGCATGAAGCTGAGAAGAAAGAGGATCATGTGCCCCTTGCAGAACGTTCGCTCACAGCGTTTCGAAGGGCTGTGAGCAGTATGTACAAGTTTGACCTGCCAGCGAATGCTTCAATCGTTCTGGATAAATGGTTCTCGTATGCCTACCATCGTCACACCTTTAACATTGTGCAAGCAGTCCGAAACTTCACCATTTCTGCTGGTGAAGATGGTAGTGTAGATATAGACACACGGGTATGGGATCTATTCCTCACGAGCTGTGGGTTGCTGGATTTATCCGTATCCTTCTTTATTCCCGTGTTTGTCCATGAGCGTGATGAGCAATCAGCAGAGGATCCACTCAAAAACTCTCAGAGTCCTGGACCACCACTTCCAGTTCAGAAAGAGTTCTACACCGAGCATAACTTCTCCCAGTCCGCGATTGGTCGAGATGCCTTCTCAAGACAATCACTAGCATGCCAATTCTTCGTTTCACAGACCCAGGAGCGCGCTTCGCATCAAGATAGCTGGACAACTCCGAGACTTACCACAACTTTCGAGAGGGTTGTATTTCTCATGGCATTGATACAAATGGACCGAGACTGGAAGTTGCAGGCAGAATCCCGGCCACGCTCACGTACAAGAACGAGGTCTTCGAATAGACCCACGCCGCTTCTCAAGAAGGATAGTCCGTGGACTGCCCAGCGTCTTGGATATGGTATTCATGTGATTCTGAAGTCATGGGATGTATTGGCAAAGTCGCTAGGGGCTACCAATACCGAGGAGCTCTTGCAACCGTACCTTCTGTACGACCAGAGAGTATTCACGTACCACGTCCTGGACTCGGAAAATAGGGGCTTCGCACCGCTTCGAGAGCTGAAGACTTTGTTGCACGGCAGAGGAGCTGTTCGAAGAGTGCAGCACTCGGCAAGCATCTCGAGTGCGGCTGTCCATCGTACGCTGCTGCAAGATGCTCAGATGCGCCTCTGCGCAACGTCCTTCTGGGAGCACATAATGACGATCTGTCGGCACAAAGAATTGTTCGACCAAACCGTTTCTTCACCGCGAGCAATACCTTTCCTACAGGGCTTCCAGGCGTCGACTGGTTCCCCGGATGCTGGGAGGTTTACGACTATTCGGGCTCTGGGTATGGTTGAAAGGCAACTCACGGCATTCAGCCTCACAGAAGAGCCACAATCAACGCCCGACCCTAATGAGGAGCTGTTCGGAGACACTGAGAGAACAGCTTCTCCAGTACGGGATTCTCCGCCCGGCGGGAACGGAACGAGCCCGAATGCTAAACGCAGACGACTAGATGAAAGCCCTTCTGGTGCAGGAAGCTCGAGCAGGAATAGCGGTAACAGCGGTACCGCCGAAGCGGCCAGAGCTGATATAAAATCCATGCGTGCAGAAGATGAAGTGTTGATTCCTCCAGAAATGGACAACATGAAAGGATCTGTCCTGCATACTTTCAACTGCAGCTTCAGAGACCTTTTGAAGAACTATGACGCTGTTGACAATCCTCGAAAGCCGCAAATCCGGGAAGGTGCTCAGTTGGTACTCACTGACCCGCCGTACAATACTAGGCGTATGTCTGGCAGAGGAAACTCTGGTTACGATGTCCTCCGTCAGGAAGAAATCGAAGACACGGTAGCTGAAATTTCCAAGGTGACGCGCAAGGGTGGTCATGTTCTCATATTCACATCTGCTGCTCTGTTCTACAATTGGGTATACGAGCTTCGCAAAGTGAAATACTCTACGGGTAGTCCTATGTTCGCGCGTTGATTCGCAGCCTATCGTCTGTACTCGGAGCCCCACCCATTTTACTTCGCCTCCATATAGGATTACAACCAGTTTGTTAAATATGGTCGAGCTGGTTGTACATGCTACGAAGCTGGGTAAGGGTAAAGAAGGCTGGGGGATGGTGAACTACCGAAATGCAGGATACATCCCTTCTAGGTTCAAGGCTTGGACAAATGTCATCGACAACATCCCGCGCATCACAGCATCGGAGACAGTGAAATATTTGGACAAGGACAAGAAAAAGGTTACGTTGCGCCCCGAGCAGAAGACCGTAGCTCTCATGCAAGAGCTCATTGGACGTTTCTCAAACCAGGGAGACTTGGTCGTGGACATGTTTGCTGGCACTTTCTCTACTGCAGTTGCATGCCTTACTATGCACCACGGTCAGTACAGGAGGTTTGTGGGGTGTGAGAAGTTCACGGACTGCTTTGAACTATCCCTTCCTAGAGTAATCTTGCATTTCTGCAGCAGGTCTCCATTGGGAACTTTGCTCAACAGTCCACGCCCGCCCTGCAGCAGCTGGCCACTTCTCAACTCGGAACTTCCGATGACGATTCCCACTCGAAGAACCCCTCCAGTTTACCAAGTTCGACACAACTTCCACCCCACCTCATCAGCTTTCTGACCGCCATTTGGTGCATCCCAGACCAGCACAATGACTTGATAGACCTTCCTATTCACAAATGGCCACAATCACTGCTGGGCTTGTTGTCCACCATGGATAGTAAAACCCTGCTATCAATTGATGCAATGGCACACAATGTATACGTTGCAACTTCAACTATACCTGCAGCTGGTGATGGACTCTTCGCAAGAGTAGATATTGATCCAGGAGATATCGTCGGGTACTATTTTGGGGCAGTGGTTTACAAGGATCTCTACCAAGCAAAACTGAAGACGTTTGGTACGGGTCCGACTTCGTTCTCGATTGAGCGCTTCCAGAAGTACGCAGTTCAAATCAAGGACCCAAATATCACCTGCTTGCTTCCGTCTACGTCTGGCCGCCCCATCTTCATTGTTCCATTCGAGTATTGCGCTGCTTCGAAAATCAACGACCCAACGTTCGTGGATCCAGCAGAGGGAACCGATCGCCCGTCGCGAACTGCTAATGTTAGTTTCTCCTCCCCTGTACAAGAACTCATCAGTGAGAGCTCTGTGTCTACCTACCAAGTTGTATGTGTTACTGCTAACGAGGCTATCTCAGCTGGATCCGAGCTGTTTATCGAATACGGTCATGATTACTTCACTGTCTAGCTGTTACCCTCTCACAGTCAAATTTCACAAGTAAATCCATCTCCATTAATGTTTTCACTCTGTTTCCCATACCTTCAATTTATTTTTATCGTAATGTACTCTTTCCCCCCAAGCAAGCAATGCGTAGAAGAATTTCCCGTTTGGTACGTAATGCGTCTGCATAAGGTTGGACAAGGTATATTCTGTGCGTAAAATTTGGTAATTTTTTGGGCTCAAAAATTACTGCAGTAAAAACTGATCTACCCGAGTGCACTTTGCTAGATCAGTTTTTACTGCAGTAATTTTAGAGCCCAAAAAATTACCAAATTTTACGCTGCCTTGTATGTGTTCTGGCATAGCCACGGGCACCACACAACCCTACATGGCATGTCGAAGGCTGAGGTTTGGATACCAGCCGTTCTTAGTTGTTTGCCTTGTTCCACATGCGGACGGTCTCCGCTTGTTTTTCAGCACAATGACAATGTAGAGAGAAATGCAGGTACCACAACTGTCTTGTACATTGTACATCCATTCTCGCATTTCGTACATCATGCATGTACCACACGCAGGAAAAGCTGCTCAATGTACATTCTATGTGGTATGAAGTTTAACGCTTCTATAATTATAGCGTTAACGCTCCTAGCAACAAAACAGCCCGGAAGAACAAACTGAGCCGTGGTCATCTACATAGTCAGCTAGTGCTGCTTACATAGTGCTGAGATTAAATTTCGGTAATTTTTCTAGCTATGAAATTACTGCAGTAAAAACTGATCTACCTATGTGCACTTGGGTAGATCACTCTTTACTGCAGCAATTTCAGCGCAAAAAAGATTACCAATTTCCTTGCCCCGAATATACCTTAGCCTACGTTCTGCAAACACATAGAGATGTAACCAAAATAACTTCTCTGGCTGATTGCATTGCTGGCTCCATTGCTTTTGGGTATGCCCAGGACCGTTACTGCCCGCAGCTTTTGTAACGGCCGTACCAATGTCCTTATCCGTTACATCTTCCGTCCATGCTCGAGACAAGTTTCCCCCTGGTCTCTTCTACTTATCCTTCCCTTCTCCTCAGCAACGTTTCCAGTTCTACTCAAGTACTCTATCCTGGGCGTGAACCATTCAACGGTTTCCAGCAAAATGAGAGATGATTTATCTTTGACTAGGTTTGCAAAGTTCGAAGAACGGTTCGCATCCCTCGAACAGTACATGCGCGATTCCCTTTCGTCTATTCAATTGGAGCTGGCGTGTATTCGATACATGGCCTCCGCTGCTGCCGGAACAAACACTGTCCCTTCAGTTGTTCTGGATGAGAGATCAAGAAAAGCAGGTCAAATTGCCACGCTGGTGTCTTCTCTGTTCAACAACAGGCAGGTGACATCTCGATTCGTCGCTTTCAGAACTGTTGCAGAGCTTGTTAAAACCTTTGTTGACGCCAATTTGCTCAAGAATTGTAATTCGAGGTCTGCAACATCACCACAGGTGGATTCCTGCACAACGTTGCTTCTTGCTGCCCTGTCGTTTTCGCAGACTTCAAGTTCAAATTCTGAGGTAAGGCAATCTAAGAGATCTCTTATCGGAACGGCAGTAGGAAACGACATGTGTTCTTAAAACGCTCTATTATCGGAACTGCGTTTATTTCAATGGCAAATGACAGAATTGTGCGATGGAAGGACTCGACGAGCAGGAATGCTGGGGTCCTCGATCCTGGGGGGAGGAGGACTTGAACAGCAATACTCTATCTCGAGACTATGCACTACGCAATGCTACAGTAGTGCCCATCGAAAAGCCGTCTTGGCTGCACATTTCCCAACGAGCTCTTTTCCATGCCATGGATATTTCGATGCCCACGGAGGCAGAACGAAACGTGGAACAGTCTACGCATTTGCAGGTTACTCTTTCAAAGCGTCGCCGACTGTCTGGTTCGAAAGAAGCACGCCGTACTGGTACATCCTCTTCATCTTCTTCCGCTGTATCCAACCTTTCTCCGTCTGACTTACAGTCTATTCCGATTATTACCTCTGCACTACGGCAGCTTACACAGTTCTTCAACACTTCCGGAAACAGATGAAAATGGAATTGGTCAAACAAGCATTCTTCCTCATCCACCGAGATATGAAGGCAACTGTGGATGTTTCTCCTGCCCATGCTGTTTCCACAACAGAAATGTGTCCACCTGACTCTATTCCGACAACTTCGAGAGCTTACGGAACAGGAGAAGAAGCTCTCGAAGTGTATTCAAAAAATGATTCCATCTTCTCAAATTTCATTCTGAGCCGTCCTGAGCTTCACATTCAGGTTACTTACATAGTTCAGGTGAGCGGTGATATCGATGGTGAAAACATTGCGAGTACGCGAGTGGAGAAGTTGGCTGTCTGTTCATTCTCCTTTCTTACTCTAGCTATGATATTGTTATGCAGTTTTTGCCAATGTACACAACTGGAGATGCTCTGTCATGAACCTCATGCTATTCAAGCATGTTATAAGATTGCAATATGCCTCCAAGGTTTATTTAACGAAGCCCTGAAACAACAGCCTACATCTCATTTTGGGAAGGATGGATTCCCCTTGCGCGTTACATGGGGACATCTTGAGCTCCGGGACTACCTCATGGGAGGTGACTGCCTCACGGGGATCATTAGAAAGAAGAGAAACCTAACAGCACAAGAATACGAGTCTGTCCGTTTCGTTTCAGGCTTCAGACATACTGAGCGCTCAGAAGATAACCCAGCAAACAGACCAGTTTCCAATCATGATTGTGTACCTCTCGAGGAGGATGATGAACTTGGTATTTCTTTAATTGGCATGTAGAACTGTTCTAGCTGGAACACCGCCGTCTTCATGTGACTGTAGTAGTTCCCATTGCTTGCCTCTGCTCCGCAATGTATGCTTCAGAATAATTAAACTAGTTCTTCCATGTTCATCTCACTACCTGTATCATTTTATGTACTCCTCTGCCCTTTTCTCTGACACACTATACCCCACCACATCATTGACCACATCTTCCGATATTAACTTGCCTATTCTACATGGTTCTTCCACACCACGGAATATGACATACGGCATATGCACTCTCAATGTTCCCCACAACATGTCACCAGCCCTTCCTCTTTTCCTTTGCGTTGTAGGTTCCCATTCAATGCGGAAACATTTCTTTCTTTCGCTTCTCCACCCTTCTAGACTCCCGTCACCATCGAACCCCCCGTGCACGCCACATATCGAGGGACATTCCTGCAGCTCCATTCCGTTCACATATTCACCTTGGACTACAGCACTACCGTTGCGAGCCAGACACCATACGTTCGATTTAGATCCGGCAATGCAGAACGAGCTACTGCCAATTGCAACAGATGTCGACTGTGCTTCCATCGTTTCCGAGCACAATATCGTACCAAACAACCGCAGAGCACATGGCCTCGCTGTTCCGTTCATGTCACCACACTCTTCATTCTCCTCCCCTTCCGAGTTGCTTATGTTACGCCTATGAACCAGAGACTCAGTTCGCCATCTGTGCCCCAATCCTAGCAGATCCGATAGTGTGGAAAAACTGGAACACGTAATGTTCACAGCTTCTCCGCCATTTCCAGCCACTGCCGCGTGAAGCCCTGGGTACACTTTGTAATACCCCCCTCGATAGGTTTCTGCTGTTCCCTTTAGCATTTCCCGGAATAGCTCAGTGCTCAATGAGATTGGAATCTGGACAGGTCCGCTAATAGCCGTTCCACTCGTGCATGCACCGTCAATCTCACCATGTGGGTAGCCACCCCCTGGGTTGACAAAGTGCTTCGATTAACCTGTTCCACACTTTCTCTACCGCACGGCTGCAAGAGCATTAACAAAACTTACCAGCCGATACTGTTGATGCACAATTTAGAACCCTTTCGTTCCAACCAAGCCGAATCTCGCTAGCATTTCCAGAAAGCATTATATTTTCTAGTGTTCTCAGCCTTGTCTCCATACCACTGTATGTTTTGACGTCAAGTGCTGATTCCACTTTTGGCTTCTTCCTCTGCGGTGATATCGCTTCAGATTCTCCATCTGATTGGTCATGACATTCTACTCTCTCCGCTTCGTAATCCACAGCCTCTCCATTGCTCGTTCGCCACGGTGTCGGGGGCTGGCCCCCGACATCAACTTATTTCCGAGCAGAAACTTTACGTTTTCGTAGGCGACACAAGGATAATTCATTTCAGGAATAGCATCGTATAACAATCTGCCTTCTGCCACTGCCATTTCATTATGACTCGGCTTCACAGCGTTCGAATGCCGCCACGTAGTGACTTCCAGACTGATATCATCCTTTTCCTCCCTCGTCAACCTCACGACTGTGCATCATCCACATCCTTTCTATTCTGCTCCACCACACCGGGCGTGTACATTCCATTTCCTCTGTCTACGTCGATGCGGTCTCCCACTGA